>SNQJ01S0198904.1:0-17135 GCA_010110895.2 Picea sitchensis
GGAAGGATAGCGAGATTCAAGTATTGAAAGGGAATATCCCTTCGTTTGGAATATGAACGGATGAGACCTTTCGGGAGGATCCAAGGTCTGTCGTGACTGCTAGATTAGAATAAGGAGCGTAGACGTTAACGCCTCGACTCCTTCAGTCTTCGCAAGATCGACGAATGTTGGTAATCATCGTGAAGGAGATGGATCCTCCGAAACTGGAAGTCGTGATGTGATCTAGACCGTAGATCCAAGGATCTATCATGACCCACCTTGACCATTAGATCTGTGAGTGCAGAGTTAGCGCGATGGGAGAATCACGCGTTGGTGCAATTAAACTTCCGAAACCCGAAGTTGCGATTTGATCTGGACTGTTGGATTGAGGAAGGTCATAGGCGGTCGATCCGACGTGAGTATATTAACGCAAGGAGTATGCGGGAATTCGAAATTCCCTAAGGACCAAGATCAGAAGAGACTAGTGCTTTCAGAAGCACAGATGAGGTCCAAGAGGCGAACTTGTTTCAAGTTCATAAGCTCAGGGGGGAAGCAGAAGTCGAGATCCATACATCAAGGCTCACAGGAAGTAAATTGAAGGTTGAGACCTTCGAAACATATGAAATATTCCAAGTCAGGGAAGAAAGAAAAAGCTCAGGAGGAGGAGCAACAGTGATCGTTGGATCGAGCACTGTGAAAGATATGAACCGCTAGGATCCATGTCTAGACAATTAGAAGAGCGTGCAGGAGGAGATCGTATCTGGGCCATCAAATCTGAGCACGAGGACCAACAGTCGTTGGATCCCAAGGAAAGTGCACGAGTCCTAACCCTTTGAAAGTGCACAGGAGAGAAGACTTGAGACGTCCTAAAGTTTTGAAGTCAATTGGAACCGTCCGACGTCAAGGTTGATACATGGCATAAGATCCACAACTTCAGAGGTTTGTGGACAAGGAGGAGGACAGACAGCCGAAGTAAATCCTGGTCGTTGATTGCCAAGAGGATACGTGTCGGGAGATCGTGTATTTTAGTTAAAATCACTCCGCAGAAATGGGTGCATAAGAGTTTGAAACTCCCAAAGTACCGAAGAGCTGAAGCGTCGAAGGGTCTAAAAGCCGAAGAACCAAAGGTCTCTGGACTGTTAGATACAGAGAGACACATGGCAAGAGATCATGAACCCCGGGTGGAAGCACTCCGGGAGAACGTGAAGGAGAAGAGTTTGAAATTGTCGAAGCCCGAACAACCTAAGCAGCCAGGAACTGTCGATTTCTGGGAGGACACATGTCATCATATCGCGGACTCTGGGTAAAACCGTTCTGAGAGAAACAAAGAGTGAGGAAAATTGAGATCTAATATCTCTGAAGGCCGAAGTCCCAAAGGAGACAAGTGTCGTTAATTTAGAGAGGACACACGTTAATATATTGCGAGCTCCAGGTGAATCACACCAGGGTTTCAGTTGAGAATTGAGATTCTCGAACCCCGAAGACCCGAAGTGAATCTGGACCGCCAAATCCAGAGGGACGCGTGGCGACGGATCGTTGACTCTGGAGAAATATGTTCGAGAGTTTTCAGTTGATATTTGAGACTCCCAAAGACCGAAGAGTTGGAGAGTAGAATTAAATGTCAACCATCCGATGATCCGAAGTAAATCTCAGTGGTTACATTGTCCAAAGTAAATCTCAAGTGTCGGATCGTCCGAGGCAAAACTGAACCGTCTGATCCATAAGAGATGTGGCATAGATCAGTGGATTCTAGACAAAGTCTTGAAGTAATTCATATCCATCAGATCAAGAGGACAGGTGGCATAAATATGTAGATTTTGAGTAAAGACCCGAAGCAAGCCTCAACCGTCCAATTCAAGTGGACACGCGTCAGGAATATTCTTACTTCGAGGGGATGTGAAGTTTGATATTTAAGATCTCAAAAGTCCGTAGACCCGAAGGAAATCTCGATCGTTGATTGAGAAAAGGGTCACAGGACCGTTGATCTAGTTGAAAGGTCAAACCCCCAAAGTAGAGGCAGAGTCACTGATTGAGAAGAATGGGTGTCCACAAATCGTCGACTCTGGAAGATTGACGTACGGAAGAAAGGAAAGTTTGAGACTTGAGAATTATGAAGGTCGAAATTCTGAAACAAATCACAACTGTTGATTTGAAGGAGGTCAGATTTGATCCGCAACTTTGAAAGGGATAGATCTGAGTCGTCAGATTAGGGGCACCATCAAGATCGTGATATCGACGATCTCGTAGCATTGTAGGGATCATAGATGCATGAACTTTAAAAATTTGAGGGTGGGCCGCAATCCAAACCATGGTTTTGAAGAAAGGACACGTGGAGGCTCAAGGAGAATTGCGGGCCGAAAGGTAGTTTGGTTTCAAACCACCTTTGGTTGAGCCTGTAATTGTCTCTTTGCGTGAGGTTATCGCCCAAGGTCACCTCAAGGAGGGGCTTATCAGGAAAGGGGTTAGCACCCAAACTCATAGATTGCGGGTACCATTAGACCTACACTCGGAAGTCAAAAGGGTCTGCGTTTAATACATAGCGAAACCATCTGGGTATCAGAGAGTTGTTTGGCTTCAAAATCGGAGATCCTTGACCAGGAGGTCAGACTGGTTCCCCGACTTTCCAAATTAGAAACCATGAATAGAGAATCTGTCCTTTAAGAAAAGAGAAAAATTTTATGCCCCGTCGTGGGTGTGTTACACTCCCTGTATTGCTACATGATTCTTCTATCCATAACTCAATATGGATGATGTACTTGTTGTTCTTATCGTCACCGATGCACCATTCATCAGTGCCACTTATCGAATTTTCAAGTAAATGGTGCTTTGATGGTGGCTCCAGTTGGAACCTACATGAAGATTGTTTCCCTCCCTAGATGTATCTAGTCACATACACACACAAATGGTGAGAGAAATCATGAAAACTATAAGAGCATGTAAACTTGTGAATTAAGGCTACTTGCTTCAGTGTTTGAGGTTGAAAGCTCATGAAACATTTTTGAAACAAAACATGTTGCATCCTGCCTACCACTATGACCCTCAAACTCTCATTTTCAAATTGATTTTTATACACTTGAGAGGTATTGATTAAGGATATCCATGATTGAATAACTTTTGTTGAATCTTGAATGTGGAAACTCCCATTCTACACCTACAAAGATACGTGTTCCTGTAATATGACTAAACTTGGTTGCTCATATGGCACAAACAATGCAATCTCATGGTTATCATTTTTTTTTTTATCATAGATGGGATCACTGTAAAAATGGTAATAACTTGTATCCCACTTGCATCTATCAACCTGGAGGAATGCATCAATGCTCTTGGTTTTTGTGCAGTCATGTTTTTCATTCTATGAATAACTACCCATTAATTTATCCCCTTCTGAATCACTGCAAGACATATCATGATAATTTGATGATCAGAAAAACATGTAGGTTGTCTGATATCTTATTTCATCTAAAGGAGGGAGGGTGGGTTTATGAATATCATTGTTATTAATTATTTTTGCATCCTATTGATCTTCAATTATATCTTGATTCTTGGTGGAAAGAGGAGAGGATACTTCCTTATTTCTTTCTATGTTCCAATATGCATTGTCTTCGACTATCTGTATTAGATAAGTATCACTATCAAATTTTGGTACCACATACTTATTGTTGTCTAACTTCTCATCCTCACAAGTCTAATTTTCTTCTTCTACCATCTCAACATAAGTGTTGAACACTTCCTCTTATCTATCCCTGTGGCTAGGAGTTTCTTCTTTCATATCAACCACAACTTTGATGTCTTCAACAAAATGAGTTTCTACATTTCTGATTTTTGTTTGAGATAGTGGAACCAAATATTCAATGGCCTCACTATTACTTACATCATGGATTCCTTGATACTTCGAGGTGGGGAAGCCTTTCTTGATCATGAAAAAAGTTTGTATGTGAATCTATCATACTTTCTCCAATGATTTCTTTAACGAAATATTCTTTACCACTTGCCTCATCCATTTCCTTGAAGCTTTTCAAGTATAACTCCCATCACACATCATTTCTTGAATATGAATAATCGTGAAATCTCAATTCATGGGAGGAAGGTAAAATTTGAGTTTGTTCCTAGATATCATTTTCAAGATTTTGCATACAAGGCTCAAGATGTTGTGCTTCGGTATATTCCTCCAGAAATCTAAATGCATCTATTTTCTCTTTTATCTCTAGGAAGGATATCATCGGAAGGATACACAACCAAGTCATATATCCTTTATAACATCTTTATTTTCATATCATGGAAGATAGAGGTATTGTTTACCTCCTCATAACCTTTTGTCCAATCTATTTGAAATATCTTTACCAATTGAGGGAAGGACTTCATTTATTTTGGTTGAATACTGCAACATTAATTATTTGCAATATGTTCTTACTATTCAATGGCCTCACTATTACTTACATCATGGATTCCTTGATACTTCGAGGTGGGGAAGCCTTTCTTGGTCATGAAAAAAGTTTGTATGTGAATCTATCATACTTTCTCCAATGATTTCTTTAACGAAATATTCTTTACCACTTGCCTCATCCATTTCCTTGAGGCTTTTCAAGTATGACTTCCATCACACATCATTTCTTGAATATGAATAATCGTGCAATTTCAATTCATGGGAGGAAGGTAAAATTTGAGTTTGTTCCTGGATATCATTTTCAAGATTTTGCATACAAGGCTCAAGATGTTGTGCTTCGGTATATTCCTCCAGAAATCTAAATGCATCTATTTTCTCTTTTATCTCTGGGAAGGATAGCATCGAAAGGATACACAACCAAGTCATCTATCCTTTATAACATCTTTATTTTCATATCATGGAAGATAGAGGCATTGTTTACCTCCTCATAACCTTTTGTCCAATCCATTTGAAATATCTTTACCAATTGAGGGAAGGACTTCATTTATTTTGGTTGAAGACTGCAATACCAATTATTTGCAAGATGCTCTTGCATTGACCCTGCAAAGGCCATCATCAAGTCATATTCAAACACAAGGTTAGCATTAGTTACATAATTCATAAAAAAACTCTAGGAAGTTGGCAACTAACCATGGATTTCCATCAAACTTAGGGACACAAGMAGGCATGATATTTACACAATAATATGAAGGTTTTAAAATKTGTGGTAAGTCTAGAGGGACAAATATATAAGCAAAAGGTGACACTTATTTCTCATTAGTATCTATATTTAAAACATAAAGAATGATGATTTCGTAATCTTAAAGTGTTATTACCACTCRTAATCTTACCAAAGATGCGGGGTTTCCAATTACTGAGGAGTTTTTTGTGTATGGTACTTATTTATGTATTTTGTTGAAATGGAGTCATCAGGTGAGCTCCTACAAGTTAGTGCAAATAAATAAAACCTCACCATAGGATACAACACAAATTTCTTACTAGAGCAATGGAATGGAGTTTCCAAAGATAGTGAATTTTGTTTTAATGCACTTCTTTGTATTTCTTACTTCATTGGAGTCACTAGATGAGACCCTGAAATGTTAGTGAATAAAACCAGAAGAATCTCACCAAAGTCAAAACAATAAAAATTACCAAAATGTATGGCGTTGAAGATCTGAGTCAAAATGACCATGTTCCCTGACAATAGTACCAAAAAATATTATTAACCAAACTAGTAGCCCTTCAAAGTCCTAGAGTTGCTAGGGAGGTACCACAAAAGGTAGGTGTCCAAATTTCATCACAACACCTTCATGTTCCCTATTTGAGCCAAAATCCTACACTAATGGACTCTGGGAAGCTTCCCTAAACAACACTTCACCACAAGGATCAGTAGACCAGTGCCTATGAAAAACACTAGGTGAATATATGAGTTAATTATTTAAATAACCCTTGTTGGTTATGATAATGAATTGTAAAGTAAACTTAGACCAACAAGCTAAAATCAACCAAATATCAATATATAAGACAATAAACAAGCATAAATGGATGAAACAAACACCCTTACCAATTTCCAAAGTTATTAATTGTGGTACCTATGAATAAGTGGTTGGGGATGAATTATTTACTTGCTATCATGTTATATCATATCTAAAAAATGACAGGTAAACATAGAAAATATCAAAGATTGTGGCCCTTCTAGGCCTCCCACGAGTGTAGAAACACTCTAGATCAACATATTTTTGGGTTAGAAGGTTAAGGAAGTAAGGTATGTATGATTCCCTATGCCATAGATCCTTGGATATGCAACAGAATTAGTTTCCAGCAGGCTAGAAACTACCCATGCATATTTTGGGTTCAAATCCCCCTAGGTTCAAAACCCAAAATAAATTACAACCAACAAGGAGACTTGTTGGGGCTATAATTTTGTCTATTTAGTCAACAATATGAATGAAATAAATATCATAAACAATTCTAGAAATACATGAAGGGTTTGAGAGATGCAATACTTGGGTGTCCCTTTGAATGAGAGAAAGGAGTGCGGATATGAGTATAAGTTTGTTGTAATATTGCAAACTTGCAAACTTTCCTTAAAAAAACCCTTATAAAATGCAATAAATGAAGCAAAAATTCCAGGGTAAAATATCTGTGGAGTAGAGGAATTCCTCTAAAACAAAACCCCCAATAGATCCACTGTCTTAGAAGGCTTTAAATCAAAGTATAAATCTAGGATAATACTTTTTTTGGATTTTTATATTTATCAAAGCAAAAATAAAAAGAGATTTTGGATTTTTGAAATGAAATGGTTGAAGAAATTGAGTTTTTACCTTTTACCTTTTATATTACCTCTTCGTTTGATGAATTGCAACCACAACTTGTATTAATTCAACTTCAGAAGATGCCTAGATATTGGGTTTGGAGTAAAAAAACTAATCACCCCCAATACTAGTTATCTAGATAGATTGCTTATTTAGGCCTTCTAGGAAAGCTCTTTAAAAGTATGGTTTCCAAACCAATAGATCAACTTTGGTCAGTTTTGAGAACCTACCTGGGTGATCCAAAAATCAAAGGTATTAATAACAAAATGACATTAACTTAATGCTCACAAATGATTAAAGAGTTCATCCATCATTAACCATGTTGCAAATAAGAGAAGATAACAACAAGAAGAAAGAGAAATAAACACAAAGAACTTGTTAACAGAGTTCACCAATGTGTGGCTATGTCTCTGGGCCCGCTTCCAAGTGGAGGACTGCTTTATTGATCTTTAATGTTCAAGTTCTCTTTACAATGACTCTTTGCTGTTACAAACAAGCTTTTGATCTATTGTACAAGACCTCCTTGTGCAGATGCACACATGCCTCAACTATCTCTTCTCAAAACATGACTCAATGCCCCTCAAAACATGAGAAATGGGCCATTAGCTCAAACTGCTCTTCACATTCCCTGCAATACAAAAGTACCCTTGCCAGCTCAAAAGGCCTGGTTTATATAGTTTTTAGGCTTAGTTATGGAAGCCCAACTTCCCACAAAGATCTGGCCTCTTTTTGGGGTCAAATCCCCCTCCAAATAGCCAAGAAATCTCCAAAAAGGCCCAATCTAGGCAAAAACTATAGCAAAATAACCACCTTGATATACAAAATTAAACTAAGCCCCCAAGGTTGGGCGTGCGCCCCTTTTCTAGGGTCGTATGAGTCCATATGGCCAAGCGCCAATCGACAAGGATGCTACACGTTGGCCCCTCCTCTGTTATCTCCTGGTCGCATGGTGCCAACAGTGGAACCGGGGGCCTGATCGGACGGATAGGCCTCCACTGATCGGTCCCCTCTGTGGTCATCGCTCCTGGTCTTGAGGAGTTGGTTGTGTGTTGGTCTGTGGCCCCCACGCCTTACCTTAACRCTTGAATGAATACGTGCCCAGGSTGCTATACTGTGGGTGTATGGATGTCACAAAACCACGGGCTGGGGATAGACCCCARCCTTTTCCCCTCCGCCCAAACCTCATTGCAAGTTCAAATATTGTATTTGAACTTTGGATAATAAGCACCATTGTGGGAGGGTTGGTAGCCCAACTCTGCCAAGATGCTTCCCAGGCTCGGAGGTCRCAAGTTTGACTCTGGTGGAGTCCAAATAACTTTTACCACATCGAACCAATGAAGGGGTGCCATGTGGCAGCCCATGACCGGGCCACATGGCACCATTTAATTCGCCCACCAGATGACACTTGTCAATTGATGATTGGACCACATCTTCCACAACTACCCAATCAACATGCCACTCCTCTACCATGCCACTGTACAGTCAGTTTCCACCTTTATGACACGTGTTAGTCCGTACAACCAGTCACCTTCCCACCTGTCATGCCATGTGTTAGGCTGTACTGCATGGTCACCTGCCACGTGTTCATCCGTATGACCACGTCACCTGCCACGTGTCACCTCCAGACGATGCCACGTCAACATGATGATGTCATGTTGACGTCAGCATTGACTATTGTCTGTTGACTTTTTGCATGTTTGGGATTTTGATCAGAGTGAGATAACTTTCACATACGGTGTATGTTTGAGGAAGTAACTATATGGTCGGAATCAACGTGACGATATGGACACAATGGAATTGTATTCATCTGATTTCGAGAACTTTTATTTTTGAGCATTTTCTGGACTTGAGGATCCTCCTCGATCACTAGGTTGAAGCTACTTCCAAGGAACTTGGTCCAACACATGGGTTTTCACCACTAAGCCCCAAAAGGAAGAAGAAGAGATGAAGAGTTTAATTCCCTCCGTCAATGTGACTATGTATCCCCTCAATGGATTGATAGGTTAAATCTTGCAAATACCCATTAGCAATCTCCAATAAAGCGCGAGAAAACTTATCCAAAAAACATAAGCATAGAGAAAATCGATCCATGTGTACACAAGAGATAAAGTTCAAAATCATGACATTATGATCTCACAAAACTTCAACAACCAAAATGATAGGAAGGACTAACCTTGTATAATTTTCCTTGTAATAATTGGTTTCCCTCTCTCATTTAAAAAATATTTGTAATAATTGGTTTCCCTCTCTCATTTAAAAAAATATTTGTTTGACTTGTAATCCACAAGTTGGAGACTATGTCATTTGACAAATAATATTTTTTACATTGAAATTTTCCCACTAAAGGGGTTTGATTTGACCATATTTGGAATGTTTAACTCCAATAAACCCAACGGCTAGGGAGAGACATCGATTTAATTGAGATGGGATGGACGATTAGTTGGATTTATCCACTTGAGGTCCAATGACTGTCTTCCTTTAACCAACAGTCTTTTACTTTATTTGACCTATTCGACTCGGATCCTCCCTTTCCTTTTACCCATGGCTTCATAATTTTCCCACTGCTCAAATGACAACTCACTCATAATGATACAATTTAATCAATTGATGGAATTAATTTAATTAATCAACCCATCATACCATTTGACCGTATAAAACATTAATGATCAATGGCTTGGTCGATCTTAGCGGATTTATTCACTTGGTTTCATTTCATGAGCCATGATTACGCCCAAGGCCTTCTTTTAGGGGTAGTTCACTTTCGAATTTTCGTCGTCTGTGTAACGCCTATAATAACTTGCCACCTGTTCATTAACCATTCATCAATATCCTGCCTCCACGTATCTTATCCTTATCTTCTACTTTGCATGACCGACTTCACCGACTCCAATGCAACAGTAGCTAGGTTCCTTTTTTATCACAGCTTCAACAGCTTTGTGGGAATGACATAGGCGGCCGAGTGTGGATCGATATGTGTTTCATGCGTTATGATAATGTCAGTTCAACTGGAAATGCAATGCGTGCATTTATCTATGGTTTTAGAGCCTGTGTGATGTGTGTAAATGAAAATGCATCCAACTACAGTTTCATAAGTTTCATAGCCTATGTTGTGTGTGTAAATGATTTTTTTTTATTATATTAGAATGAATGACAACCGTATCGAAAGTTGTAAAAGGTGTTTTACAATAGAATGCATATGTTGATTACGTTCTTAGGCTGAAAAAGCTCGGTGCTTAAGGACAAGCCCATACTTACACGCTCTTTCATCACAATTACTATTATAGGACCAGTCAAGACTCGGCATCTCGAAAAATCATTGAAGTACTTGGTTATACAGATTTAATCACTGACATGTACATTCTTTTTTCTCATAATTTTCATTTTTTTATTCATTTGATCCATTATATATATATATATATAAATAATTTTAAACATCCAATATCCAACCACTATTAATAATGAGAAAATGGGAAGACATGCGCCATTCTCTCTAATAACTACAATACAATTGGTTTTTTAGTCATTGAATTTTAATGTATTGAGTTAAGATAGATTTGAAAATAAGATAGAGCATCAATTGCCCCATGCCCATTGTAGTTAGAGTAATATATGCACTAAAATGTTATATACACAATGCTTATGGAAAATATGTGTGGTTCTGAAATAATCAAACATCCAATATTAACTTACATCCAATTAGTGAGTAGCAAATTAATCCATTTTACTAAATTGAGTAGTGAACATACATTCAATGAGTATATTGGTACAATTTAATCATGGATGTATAATTTATTTCTTCTATAGTTTTATTCGTGTACATATCCATCTCAACTTCATCAATATATATCCATCCCACCTTTCTGTATAATCACCATTCACATACTAAAAAAAAATTAGACTGTCTTTGGAATCTACTAATGAAGATTCATTAATGGTTCTTGAATGAGACCATTCTATATTTTAATACTTCAGAAAAAGCATGAGGTGAACTATGCATTTTTTAAACAAAAATCACTATTGGAGAGGCTTCATAACTCACAAGGTGCTCTTTTCCATAATTTTAGGTTAGACCTACACTTAAACATGAATTTTCAAAATGATAACTCCAACTTGTTACCATTTCCCTTAAGTATGTTTTTCAAAATGATAACTCCAAATTGTTACCATTTGCCCTTACCTATGTTGACAAAACAAATTTGGTAGGTTTTGATGAAAACATGGAGTGGCCTTTGGTCCATATGTGTGCATGAATAGTTTTATACTTGTTTTACATGTTTGATTACTAGGTGTTTTATGGTTACCTTAAGGTTCAAAGTAAATAAGATTTTTAGGAGAACATGGAAGTAGACTCTCATCTATTTATGTATGTGTATGTAGTGTTATGCATATATCGCATGTTTGACCATTACTTTCAGAGGCTTCCATGGATACATTAAACCCTCATGAATATTGGTTTCAATGGTGAAAACTCTTTATTCCTTGTCATTAGTTCCAACCCATTAAGATATATGTACTTAATAAAATGGAGCAAAGGCATATAAAAGGAAGTGGACATGAATTATTTCTCTAATTACAAATTATTAACTTGTTGGACACATCTTGGTCTTTCCTAAGCTAACTTTACTCAAGTAAGGATCTTACCTTCACACAAGTAAGACGGATACAATGAGTTCCTTAAATTCTTAAGAAGAGCTTGGGACCAGGTCCTTCCCTACCTTAGCAGAGCTCAAGACTAAGACCTTACCTAAAATCAAATAAGAACAACACAATCAAGACCTTGCCTACCTAAGTAGAGCTCAAGACTAAGACCTTACTTGCCTAAGCATAACTAGCTTAAGTAAGACCTTTCAAGACCAACCTTTCTAGATAGCTTAGTAAGACCACGACCTTTCCCATAGCGAAAGTGTATCCTACAATGAATTTTCTTCAGTCTCGCTTGCAATGCATTTATATATTTATAAAAATATTGGAGTTAAATTGTTTTGTTCGCAAATTTATCATGAAAATTATAATGAGAATCATTAAAAAAAACTTAGATTGCCAATTCTGAATCTACTAATCATTTTTGACATGCTTATTATATGTTCTCCTTGTATGAATATTGATTCATGCTTCTATTAGTGCTCGACGATATGGCTTTTACGTCAAAATAATTATTTTACACCATCTAACTTTTGTTATATCATGCTTGTGGTGTTCTCTGGTATAGTGTTGTAAGCAATTGTGAAGGTTTATAGATTTGTGGTTTAACTTTAATCTTATTAGCAATGCCCATAGCTTCCTTGATTCAATGATAATTGGGCATCTTGGTGTTCTCTGATCATTTATGCACTCCTATATGTACTCCTTTAAACACGATGACTTTATGGATTATAAGTTCTATTTGTCAAAATGAATTTTTTCGGTAAGATGTTATTCTCTCTATAGTCAAAGTTATACTAAACTAATTTCATTGAATGTTGTGGTTTGAAAATCCATATCATAGCAATATAATGTTTACGAGTATTGATCTAGACAAGGAATGTCACAACTGAATTTTAGGAATGTCACAAGCTCACAATCGAGACTTTTACACTTCTTCATTCACTCATTTTCCATTTCAAATACGTTAAATACTTAAATCTCGCCCAATGTTTAGTTGTGAAAAATTGTGCAACCCTGAACAACCTCGAGAATGCATTTCAAAGTTACGGCTTGTAGGGTTTGTGAAAAATTATACTCTGCTTGAACATGTTACCTTGTCTTCGATACCTGATTTATTTGTTAGATTCTAGAATTGATGCCATGACTAGGGTTTACAAGAGCCTTAGGTTTCTCAGTGTTGAAAATCGAAAGAATTTGTGTAATGGTGCCATAGAATCTCCAAAATATTGTAAGAATATCTAGTAATTTAGCTTGAAGGGTGTTTTCCAATTCATCCCCTTTGGGTTGTGAAAGATAGGTGAGAATTGTCTAACACTTATTATCTCTTGGCTCGACCATCTATATCAAAATTGTTTGTGAAATCATTTCTAATATGGAAGACGTGCGAGGAATCAACGATGACAATTAAAGTTGTTTTTTGTTTTATTTCTCTTTTCATAACAAATTATGATTCAATCTCTAATAGCAAATAGATTTAGATGATATCTATTTCACTTGTTTATTTTTTTTTTCTTTCACTAAATATGATGATCATAAAACATATGTTACTTGGTTTTTTTTGGCGTTTCCTTTCCCCCGCTTCGAGGGTATGCTAGTTTAATTAATGCTCACGACTAGAAACATAGTGACCCCTTTACCTCCAACGAATTTCTCAATGGAAGCTCACTCATAATTTGGAATGAATTTTCTTTTGTGGCAGCTTCATCTATCCCATGGCTTACTTTTGACCCTCCATGTTCCACCACATATTTTTTCTTTAATAAAGGGTTTTGAATTGTACTTGTAGCTTATACATGAGTTGGCTCATGTGAGAAAATGAAGGGGTCGGCCCATTTCATAATTCACTTACCACATTACTTTTGATATGTTCCCCCCATGATGTGTACCATATGGCTCCTTTGATTTTTCTTTTTCACCATTACTTGGGATATTATATAATATATCTTTTTTAAAATCCCCCCTCCTCTTATGAACCTTTAGTGAAATGTGAATAACTTTTTCCATAGCATAAGACATGGTAATAGATAAGGGGGTGGCCTTTTAAACTAAAAAATAAATTATCTTTTTAATTGTTTAGAATATAACTTTTTATATGTCTTTTATTTTCCACTTTAGATTGGTTTTCCAAATCGACGTACAAACCCCCGGATTGAAAAATCCGGATGCAATTTTATTGTCCTTTGTTGTTGATTTTATCTTAGCATGCTTCTGGATGACCCTAGTTTTCCATTCTTCCCATAACTATTCTTACGATACCTTTTACGAGCTGATTTTTGTCTATAAAATACTCTTTTTCCAAAATTTCAACGTGGCATGTTAAGTATGCATCAAGATTGTCAATATGAACCCTTGTTGTATTTCCGGCCTTGAGATACCTCTTTACACTGGGATATGTGAATTTCCTCGAAAACTATGAGATGATGAAATTTTGTGAGATTTCCATGTTGAGAACATAAGCTAATAAATGCACCATGGCCAAGAGATGCCTACAGACTCTATAAGACAATGATAGTGTGGGTAATGACACATGTGTGCACAAACATAGGAGGAATTCTTCCCATAATGTGTGATCACCCCTACAATAGAAATATAGCTCTATGAAACCATGTGACTTAACAGGTTCACCTCAACTCCCCCAATACTATCCAGGATGAACGGAAGTGAGAATGAAGTCCATAAAGACTGATCATGGCCAACTAACAAATCTAAGAGTCCATAATACAAAATATTCCACATGGCCTACAAATATTTTACTTGCATCCTTGGACTTACAATGGTGTAGCTAGATAAAAAATGTAGGGTACCTCCTAGAGAGGTAGCAGTTGGCTCCAATTGTGAGACATGTGCTCTTCTCGGTAGGATGGGAGAACCCTAGAATATTTCACTTGTAAACCTAAAACAATCTCGCACATAACTTTAAATGATAGGAGAGTGAGTAGGACATGAAGTCATATCCCTTCCTAGAAAGAAAAAATAAACCAAAACAAAATGCATCTAATCCGGGAAATGAAATAATGATACTCGGCTAAAACTAAATAATATAATCAAAATTTGAAAGGAAATAGTGGGAAAATGAAAATAATCTAAACTAAACTAATGATCACAATAAAGAGCTTATTCATCCCTACCTACTCTAATCAAGGAAATAAAACATGTTTAGTAAAATAATATAACCAATGCAACCAACATATAAACTTATCATTACCTTGGGTTTTAGCTTTGTGTTTGGTTGCTAAGTAGAAAAGTGAAATGCCAAACCTATAGTAAAGACATATTATAAACTCTTTCATGACTCGGAAGGATATTGTGACGGGACAAGGATCATCATGTGAAAGAGTTACAACAGAATTCCATGCCCTCCTTGTACTTCTACATGATTCTTCAATCCATAACTCAATAGTGTTGATGTACTTATTGTTCTTATCATCATCATTGCACCATTCATCAGTTCTACTTACCGAATTGTCAAGTACATGGTGCTTTGATGGAAGCTCTAATTGGAACCTACATGAAGACTACTACCCTACCTAGATGTATCTAATCACATACACACACAAATGGTGAGAAAAAACATGAAAACTATAAGAGCATGTAAACATGTGAATTATGGTTGGTTGCTTCGATGTCTAAGGTTTAAAGCTCATGAAATAAGTCTGAAACTTAACATGTTGCATACCACCTACCACTATGACCCCTAAACTCTCGTTGTCAAATGTATATTTTTACACTTGAGAGCTACTGATTAAGGATATCCATGATTGAATAGCTTATGTTGAATTTTGAATTAGAAACTCCCATTCTTCACCTGTAAAGATACATGTTCCTATAATATGTCCAAATTTAGTTGCTCATATGGCCAAAACTCTGCAATCTCATGCTTATCATTTTTTGTATCATAAATGGGATCATCATCAAAATGGTAATAACTTGTATCCCACTTGCATTTGTCAACATGGAGGAATTCATGAATTCTCTTGGTCTCTGTGCAATCATGTTTTCCATTCTTTGAAGAATTTCCCACCAAGTTGTCCCCTTCCAAATCACTACAACATGTATCATGAAAATCACATGATCAAAAAGACATGTAGGTTGTCTAATATGTTCTTTCATATAAAGGAGGGAGGGCGAGTTAATGAATATTTCTATTATCAATGCTTTCCTCACCCTCTTGATCTTCATTTATATCTTGATTCTTCATAGAAAGAGGATAGGATTATTCCTTACTACTTTCTATGTTCCAATATGCATTGTCTTCGGTTATCTGGATCAGATCACTATCACCATAAAATTTTGATATCACATACTTACTATTTTCTAACTTCTCATCCTCACGGGTCTAATTTTATTCTTATACAAGCTTAACAAAAGCGTTGGCCATTTCCTCTTCTCTATCCACATGGCTAGGAGTTTCTTCTTTCGTATCAACCACAACTTTGATGTCTTCAACAAAATGGGTTTCTACATTTATGATTTTTGTCTGAGATAGTAGAACCAAATCTTTAGTGGCCTCACTATTACTTACATCACGGATTCCATTGATGTCTTCTAGGTGAGGAAGTATGTCTTGGTCACTACACAAGGTCGTATGTGAATCTATCATACTTTCCCAAATGATTTCGCAAATGAAATCCTTTTTACCACTTGCCTCATCCATTTCTTTGAGGATTTTTGAGTATGACTCCCATCCATCATCATTTCTCGAATATGGATAATTGTCCAATTGAAATCCTTGGGAGGAAGGTAAAATTTGAGCCTATTCATGGATATCATTTTCAAACTTTTGCATATGAGGCTCAAGATGTAGTTCTTGGGTATATTCCACCATAAATCTAATAGCGTCTATTTTCTATTTTATCTTCAGAAGTATATCATTGAAAGGATCCACAACTAAGTCATATATCCTTTCTAGCATATTTCTTTGCATATCATGGAAGATAAAGACATCATTTACCTCCTCATAACCTATTGTCTAATCCCTTTGAAATATCTTTACCAATTGAGGGAAATAATTTATTTCTTTTGGTTGAAGGATTCAATACCACTTGTTTGCAAGATGCCCTTGTTGGCAAATTCGGTGAACAGGCAGCGTAAGCCTCTCATTGATGGAAAGTACAACATTGAAGATGACAGGCAAACAGAAGACAAGTTCCTAGAGGTGAATGATCGAAAGTAGTGAGTGCACGCAACGAGAGTCGTTAGATTTGGTGCAAAGTTTCCAACAGCCGTCGGATCTACGGAAGTTGCATGAAGGATAAGTTCTCATGAACAAGAGGAGAGGCTTCATCGGAGAATCGGGGATCGGGATTTTATAATGTCCAATTCACTTGACATCGAAAACTCCGAAATCGTGATATGCGATTTCGCGATTTGATCACAGCCGTTAAAGCAAGCATGAGATATGGACCGTTGTTTTTCTTCATCGGAGAATCGACGATCGGGATTTTATAATGTCCATTTCACTTGACATCGAAAACTCCAAAATCGCGATATGCGATTTCACGATTTGATCGCAGCCGTTAAAGCAAGCATGAGATCTGGACCGTTGATTTCCTTCATCGGAGAATCGGGGATCGGGACTTTGATATGTCAAGAACACATTGTAACAGAAACTCAGAAATCGCGAAATGCGATATTGCGATTCAATCGCAACCGTTGAGTCAAGATCACACCAGGACCGTTGATCACAGCTCTATACGGAATTTCGGGGATCGGGTTTTGGTATTGACAAAAACATTGAACATCAGACATCGCGAAATCGCGATATGCGATTTCCC
>SNQJ01S0198905.1:2440-17130 GCA_010110895.2 Picea sitchensis
ATTTGTGAATCAGCGAAGTGTTGATTTCTTTCCATGTTTCATGTCTCAATGGATGGTCAGGATTGCTTCAGCTCCTAGCTCTTCAGGTATTCTCTCCTTGACTTTCCTCTGAAGGTTTCTTCCTCCGAAATATGCGGATCTCCACCATGTGTCCTCCTAGATCCAACAGTCCAAAATCACTCTGCACTTCGCCCTTCGCGAAGTTTGAATTGCTCTCCTTGCACCTATTCTGAAGTCTGAATCCTTGAACTCTCAGATCTGCTTCCACCTATCTACCTTTATAATGGATGATTTTACGGTCTTCGGGACTTCGGCAAGTCCTTGACTCCTTTATACGCTTAGCGTACTTTTCCCTTTTCAAGACTTAGGATATTCTTGAACTTCTTCTGCAATCCTTGTAGAGTTCTATGTAGGTTCTTCTACGACTTTGCTCAACTTGAAAACCTTCAAGGTTCCTCATTCCCCTACGTTCTTCAGTGAACGTTCTCGGCCCTCCTGGAAGTTTTTCGCTCTCCCTCCTGATGTTTTAATACGGAATTTACAGTCTCCTCGACGCACTCCTTACACTCGGCTATGCTATTCGGCAGATTCTCCCTTAGGTTACCTGAGCATCTTAAGGCATCTCCTTTCCTTTGTCGATGCACTCTTGCAAAGCCTTCCTTCCTCAGAGTATTCAGCAACCCTAGGGTTCTCTTAAGAATTCCAACACTTCCAATTGTGTTGCTCTGGTACACTCTCGTACTTTCTCTATGCCCTCCTGGAAAATTGTTTCAGAGTATTCAGTAACTCTGGACTGTGTTTCCTTCTACACAATCTTTCTTTCCAAGGTACTTAACCACCTTGAAATTTCCTCCCGATTCTGTGAATTAACCTAGTATACCCTCCTGATAGTTTCTCTTCTGACTCCATTGAGTTCAGACACGCACTCTTTGTGTCGGCTCACAGAATTTCCTCACTCTGTCGCGCACTCCTTGCACTTAGCCTAGAGAACCAGACTTAATCTAGCACACTCACAGATAGAAAATTGTATATCTATCCTTGCAGACGATTTCTAACATTCATCTACAATTCAAATGCATACAAACGACATTCATATACAATTCAAATGCATACAAACGACATTCAACACAAAATATCCATTACACAAAAATTGATAACAGGAAAAACTGTCATTTTCTATTAATGGAAGAATGTTCATTGCAATGTGGGAGTTTGAGCTACAACTGAGTCTCGACTCTCTGATTTTATCTCCCTATCTCCTATGCATTTCTCCTTATGGCTTACAATGATTTTTCATCAAAAGAATCCAGTATTTTCTATCAGGCATACAATATAAATATTTATACAAGAGGGGCTCAACGAGCTTCCCTCCAAGCTAAGCCAGTGGTGTCAAATCACTATTAAAAATGTATGTCTAATGGAAAAATTACAATGATGGAAATCTACTCCAAATCGGATGCAAATCCCTCCTACCATCAACCACGTAATGGCGACCTTATCTCCAGCTTGTGTGAAGGCACAACTTGGCTCTTCCAACCTGTCGGCATTAATTTTCTTTGATCATGCCTTAGATTCTCGAAGGAAAAGTGAGAGGGCGGCGCCTCTCCCTTACTTGTATGTGCACCATGCGTGTCAATCGCCTGGCGCGTGCTGAGGTGGAGCGATGCTCCTGCATCAGCCTGCAGTGGGAAGGATCGAAAATATATTGGCCTCAAATTGAGTACTTTGTGAATTTTGGTGAGGTGGGGAGCTTGCAAGAGAAGATATTAGAACAAAATAACAGAGATGGAACATAGAGGAAGAGGTCACGAAAGACCCAGAATATTGAAGGATGTTGCAAATTTGAATGACCATGCAGTGATAGTGAGGACAATGATGGCTATAATAGATGCCATTGAGACAATGCAAAGGAGAGGTATTGAACATGTTGCAGAACATCAATGATGATGAAGTGGAATAAAAGAATACAAAATAAGAACCAAAAGAGCAAGTTCAAGTGGAAGAGAAAATGATCAAAGAAATCAATGGCATTGGAGGTAAACCTAAACTTGATACTATTGTTTATTCTGAAATTTTAAATCCTGAGGAATTGATAGACTAGATAGAAGAAATGGAAAAGTTCTTTGAAACTGAGTGGATTAAAAATCGTAAGGGTTAGATTTGTCAATACGAAACTGAAAATTCATGCTTCTTTGTGGTGGGATAATTTGTCGCTAAATAGAGAAAGTTGTGGTAGAGACAAGATTAAACCCAGAGATAGGATGGTGTCAAAGTTGAAGAATAATTTTTTTCTTTTGAATCACTTGAAATCTATTGAGAAGATTGCAGAACTTGAAGAACTTGAAGATGCCAGTGAAGTACACAGAGTAATTTTACAAACTTTCTATAAGGCCTAAGAAGAATAAGGATATTTTGGAATCCATTGCCAAGTATGTAAATGGTCTAAATTATGCCATTTAAGATGAGTTTCATGTTTTGAATTTTTGTTCAATGACCGAAGTTTATCAAGCAACATTGAAGATTGAGCAGAAATCATTGAGGAAACATCAGACCATGAAAAAAGGTCCAAGATATGAAAGACGATAGAAAAAGGAAAAACAAGTGGAAGAAGGTGAAAGCAACACCAACACTGTGGACCACCCTACTGCAACAATATTTAATGTTGACAAAGGAAAAGGTTGGTGAGAAAGAGGATGTGGTAGAGGAGGAAAGTTGAAGGTGAGAAAGAGGATGTAGAGGAGGAAATTTTGAATTTGTTTGCTTAAGATGTTGAATGCAAGGCCATCTATAATTTGAATGGCGAGAAATTTTGAAGGATGGAAGAAGACAAGGGAAGAATTCTTATTGTTGAGGCAGAGTCAATGGTAGCAGCAGGTTTAAGTGGTGGAATTGAACACGAGTGGGGGAGAAATTCCTGATGATGAGGAAAATATCATTTCAACCTGAGAAAGAGGTTGAAAAAGAACTAGAACAAAGGAATGCATCTTCAAAACGAAATGTAAAATAAAAGGTAAGCATTGTAATTTAATTATTGATGGCGATAGTTCATAAACATTGGTGTCTATTGAAGTTGTTCAAAAATGGAAATTAAAGTGTACACCTCATCGAGAAGCATAAAAAGTTCCATGGTTACAAAATGAGCATTGGGTCTCTCTGAGGGTGCAATTCTTGATTAATTTTAATATTGAAGGTTATAGTAATAACATTCTATTTGATGTTTGCCCATAGATGCGTTTCATATTTTTTGGGGGAGGCCATGGCATTTTGATGGAAGAGTTATGCATGATGGAAGAAATACCTACCATTTTGAGAAGGATGGAATGAAATTTAACTTGTACCCATCAAATGAAGAAGCACAAAAGGATACCAAAGAAATGTTAAGTCTCGGGTTGGGGTATGTGAAGGAACTAGAGTAGCAAGATCATGTGTAGTGGGATGAAGAAAATAAAGAGCAAAGCATGGGTGCTACAGCAACATAACCTTTGAAAGAAGAAAAGGAGAGGCTATCATTCCCATAATGTTTTTATGTAGTGGCATGTTTTCAAGAAATGTAGCAAATAACATGGAGAATGTGGCCATGAGGGGGATAGCTAAAGGCAAGATTGATAGTGAGGATAATGGTGTACTTGTGCAGTGCATGCAACAAGCATTCGGAATGGTGCATAATAGGGAATTTGGTGTGGCGATAAGCACCATTGAGTGGGAATGGTGTAACACAGTGAACACCAATAGAGTAAAAGAAAAGGAGGTGGTGCAACCTTGTGAAGAAAATTTGCAAAGAATGGAAGAAACACTAAAAAAAGTGGGGTAGATGAATAACAGTTTTAGGTTGGGACATTGAAAGAAATGTTGAGGATGTTAGCAACATAGATGGGTAGAAGAAGATGCCCATTATTCACCTTTTCTTAGCCTACCTTTGAAGAATATGCTCAAATTTTCCAACCGATGAGGTCCAATGCAGGGGCATTCCTAGCGTAGAAAATTATCCTACACATGTCATTCGTTTTCGATAGTTTAGATGTTGTTTCCATAATATTTTTGTATATTTATGTTGCTACAAAAACTGCTATAGAAATTGATGTAGAAGTATTTGACCATAGAAGAGATAATAACACACGATCCTTGCTTAAAAAGGTTTTGTGGTGATTTATCATCTTGAGAACTGTCATGTTCATTTACATCGCAAAGGTCTCAAATTTTCACAAGTTATTGGGTGTCAAAATTATACAACTAGCAAGTGCATGTGGTATCAAGATGATCACAAGAGATCATCAAGGGTCAAAAACTTGGGTAATCACCTCCACATGTAGACATCAAGGAAAGATGTTGTTTCATCGGGATTAAAGAAATTCCAAAGTATTCCTTATGATTATGCAAATATAAAATATCAAATGCCAAAGAAGACTTAACTATTGGAAATATAGAGGTTTGGCCTTTAGCCACAAGATAAAATTAATTCCACACATAAAGAAATGAACCAATTTGTTAGTCAACCAAATTGATGGCCACTAGAATGTTTGAAATCGTTCAACTTCCCATCTCTGTGTATAAAATTATATGCCCACAAATAAGCAAGACACCTTTGGCCTCGAAGTAGAGCTCCATTATATGGTTTTGTAGGATCCCATGCCTTAAGTCTTCAACTAGTAGTTGGTGAGAAGATTTTAGCTCTCATAGAAGAGGAAGTTTAGGGATGATTAAAGTGGTGAGAAACTTGCAGGTGCAACACTCTTGAATGTAATGGATACCTGTCTTCTTGGCCAATCTAGTTAATAAAATTTGTAGAGTTATGTTGTAGTTTAATTATGCATAATTAATTGTTTGATTATTGTGGTGTATTTTGTTTGATGAATTAATATTATAGTGATTTATGAAATCAAAGTGGTTTTGTTTTGTTGTGCCTTTACTCTGAATTGCAAGTGTATGTGGTCCCACATCATATAAGCTACTCACCACCTACTACAATGTGTTTCCATAAGGGTTATTTCTTTGATTCATCTTATATATTCATCTTAATTTTATATTTATTAAACGTTAATTGGAATTTTATATTTATGTCATTTATTTAATAACATTTAGCACTATCATCCAATTTTAGTGTCATTATCCAATATCATTCTAATTTGTAAGTCGTTTTTGATATTTCAATGGTCAACTCACCAGATCAACAATAAACTTAAAACTAAAGTTAACCTATGAGACTATAGTTTTGTATCTTTAACACTATGGCATAAGTAAACCACCATTAAAACCAGCAATTAATGAAAGATTGTGTTTTTCATCTTATATTATGGAGATTACAATATATATTATGAAGCTTCCCAAGCTCATTGTGATGTTATGAGACACTATTCTCTCTTAGGGTCCTTAACAATATGTTTCTATCTCTCTGCTCCATTAGTATCTCCTACACTCTCCTACTCATGCTATAGAACAACTGGTTGTTAGTCAAAAAGTGAACAACTTTCCCTCATTTCGCTCAATTTTTTATGTAACAACCCCTCTGTTACGACATAAATGTAAGTGAGTACAGTAGTGGATACATTTTTTTTTAAACATCAAAGAACAAATGTTACTCAACATTAACATACTCAATATTACAAAATCAATTCTCATTTACATCCTACACTGCAAGTTTCATTATACAACATCATTGTTACTAACAGAATAAATCATAACACAAAGAAATCCATGATATCTACCCATCCGACCTACCTACAAGGTTATGACCTCCAAGAATAATAATCAACGCTCAAGTCCAGGATTCATCCGATGGATTTTGACAATTTAATTGTTCTGAGGAACAATGAAGCATCTAATTCTCGTACCCAAACTCAAATCTATACTCAAGATTAAATTAACAGTAAAGTACTTAATCATAATGCAAATTTAATCATTCAATTCCTCAAATAATAGACAAGTTTTCCTTCCATTAAAGGTTACAATAACAATAATTAACCATCATCTTGATAATATTCCATCTCTTTATGAAACCTATCATATAATCATTACTCACCATTAAACAAAAATCTCTTCCCTCAAGGAAATACAAGCATCAATCATTATTCAATATTGTAATAGTCCTCCATTGTACAAACCAAGTAGATACTATGAGTTAGCAATATATATATATATATATATATATATATATATATATAGTTGAAAGAGAAAGGAAGAGAAGAGAAAATCTCTCAAACACTAAGAGGAAACTGTAAGCTTACTATGTACTTTCTGAACTAAAAAGACACTATAATGAAGTAATTATGCATTTGTGTGATTGTTTGTTATGAGAATGAGTTAAGATTTTGTTTTAAGATCCAAAGTTTCTCTTCTGAGTGTCACAGTGCAAGTATGCATGGTGCCAACACTATAAGTGTGTAACAGTGCAAGGTGTGCGCAGAGACCACTCAAGGTGGGTGGAGGCCTTAAACTTCTAAAGAACAAAGCTCAGGAGAGACAGTACAAAACTTACACAGAGTAGGCGCAAGAGGTGCATAGGTGTCTTTTCCAAGTCCAAAGCTCAGGAGGGAGTTTCACTGTGTGGTCTTTTCCAAGTCCAAAGCTCAGGAGGGAGTTTCACTGTGTGTGCCATAGGTTGAGTCATCTTGTGGCAAAGCTCAGGAGAGATAGCTTGGTGATGATAAGTCCTCGTGAGGATAATTTATTTGTTTTAAGTTTGAGTAGATGAGATCTAATCGGGAGGAGTCGAAAACTCACACAGTCATTGGATAAGGAGAAGGAGTAGGATAGTTAAACCCCCAAGTCCTTCAATTTCGTTTCAGCATATTTGAGTTATTTAGCTATGAGCCTCAAGCCCGGTGTCGAAAGTGAATCTACACCGTGATCAAGGATGAATGTGAATTGCTCTATCAAGCCATGTTTGAGATTCAGAAATTTTGACTCCTCACGAATTGTCTAAGGATAAGAAACCTCAAGCTCCAAGTCCTCAAGTAAAGGGAAAATCATGGACTAGATATTGAAATAAGGGTCGTTAGGATATATGTTTCTTTTCATAATTTTAGAATTGTCACCCGCTAAATGAGTCGAAGGTTAAGGGCTAAGTGAACCTTCAAAGCTCTCGTAAGTCTCGGTAATAAAGCGTGGGATAGTCGCGGATCTAGATATCGAATCTAGGTCGTTAGATCTTTGTTTTATTCTCATAAGTTCGGTAGTTCACACCCGCTAAATAAGTCATATATATTATACATTAAACCGGGGTTCCAAAGTCTCGGAGTAAAGGAGAGTCATGGATATAGTGATCGAACGAGGTTCGTTAGATATCTAAGCCTTCGTCCTTTGGAATTTCGGTAGTTCGGCACTCCAACGAATTTGAGTCATAGTTCTTAAAAGTTAAGGAAGTCTCGAAGTTTGAAGTGGACGTCAATCGTTGATCAAAGGAGAGTGTGGAATGTTAGATCCCTCGAGCCCCAATGGTTCAGCCATCCGATTGAATTAGTTCAAAGTTATTCATGTGGAGAAACTCAGGCCTCGGAGTCCCAAAGTCCTAGAGTAGATCTCCATCATAGATTCTATGGTCAGGAGAAATACCTCCATCCATCCAATTAAAACTCATAATCATTGACAAAGGAAAGTGGAAGGACATGGTAGAACCTACAACTACCAGTCAACCTCGGTTATGACCAAATTCGACTGGTAACACTCCGGGTGAAAGGGAGTTTTGGAGTTGAATAAATCTTTCCGATACGGAGTCCCTGAGTTCAATATCATCTTTGGCCAGCACTAGGTTCTAGCCCACGGTCACATACATAACTTTCAAGGTAAAAAGGGTTAATTCTTACGGTTAAAAAGAAATTCAAAAAACTTAGAAAAGAAAAATAAATTGACAAGGAACCAACGGGTTCTAAATTCTTAGATTCAACTCCTAGACATCGCCCTACCTAATTTTCCAAAGAAATGATTTATAAAAAATTTAAACAAAGACACTACGCTACTAAAAAATTTGTATTTATCAACAAATTCAACAAATCCACAATAAAATTTTGGATTTGAATAAACTTTAATGGAGATACCACAATAAGAATAGAATTCGTATTTAATTAAATTCTAACAAAGAATCCACGATGTAAAATTTCGGATCTAGAATATAATTAAGTAGAGATCCCACCATATGAATTAATTTAGTATTTAAATGAAATTCAACAGAGAACTCAAAATGCAAATTTAGGAATTAATTCCTTTGCTTACCAGCGAACAATACACTATTAAATTTCTTTTTAAAATAATCTCAATTAAAAGCTTTGATCATACGAACTTCAAATATGGATGAAAATACAAATTTTAAACATACTCCATACACAATAAGAATTCAAGTTTTACAATGAGGATTAGGCCACCCAAATTTAGAGTTCGAAAACGCTTGAAATTACAAAGGAAAAATTGAAAATTGTAGGCACCATAACTATTATTCATTTGACAACAACTGTAACAATTGGAATTAAGACTTTCTATTGATTATGCAGTGGCCATACCAAATCTAACATACTAATATACTCATACTACAAATAAATTCAAAACATAAAAAGTCACAGACTAACTTAGTTGTGAAAATAAGATGCCCTTCAAAGTCTTGCGCTCCTTCCTTCCTTTCACTTGTTAATCAAAAATACTTCATTGGTACCTCCCATCCATTGCTAGGGGTACTCTTCTTCCCCTTATCCCCCAAGCCACAAAGGGTCCACACAAAACCGTAATTGTTAATAGCTTCCAAGCTTGCTCCCCTCTAAGCAAAGAGCCTAATTTTCACAAGCTTGAGTCCCAACTCCTCACAAGTAAAACACGGTCAAATCAAAATTCAGCAGCATAAAAATGCTCGTGCTGTTTGATCCCTTTTTCCTTCTACATCATTTGTTTTATAGAAATTTTCCTCATCGACACCCTCGGCCCTCATGAACAATAATTAAATTTTAATTTAAATTAATTATGAATATTCACTCCACACACTTGTCATAGTCTCCCCAAGTTGCACAAGTAATTACCAAATTTTATTTATTTTAACAAGGAATATTCCCCCTCACATTCTCAATGTATTCCTATTTTCACTCTTTAGTTGTCCCTTTGTTCACCAAATTCTCATTTAATGAGTGTCTCCAACTCCCTAACTAGATCTTAGTTAGATTTGTATTATGATTCTTCTTCTAGTTAGACTAGTGGTAGGTTGACCTAATATTCCATTCTGTACAACTATTCCCTCAAGTTATTATTTATTTCTATTTTAAAAATCTTTTTATTAATTCTCAGTAACACATGTGCATTTTATCAAAATATTTATATTTTACTTTACTTTTCCTAGAATTTGATTTCTCTATCTCAAATCTTTAACTCATGTCATAATTCATTTAGTCCCTTTATTAAATTTAGACTTAGACTTGGTCTTACTTTAGCTTCTTAGATTTTTTAGGTTTTATAATTAATAATTCATTGTTTAATAATACTTTATTCTAACAAGGTTCAATAATTCAATGTTTTATAGGCCACCTAGGTTTATTGACTCGTGTTCACTGTGTAACGTGTCTCTTCAGATGCACCTCCGCGTCTAAGGGGTGTCACTGCATTGAATTTTTGGAAGTTTTTCCAACCGCTTGGAGTCAAAACTCCATTCGGTTGAATTTGTGAGAGACTAAGGTCTTATAAGGAATAAAGACTCTTCATTAGTGTGTGCCCATTAGAAACACATTTGCAGCAACTGTATCAATCTTTCCTCATGACATCGTGGACCACTCAAAATAGGTAATCATTAACATACAATTCCAGCCACGGAAATGCACGTGTGCTAGTAGGCTGTGACAGGACATTGCCACACCTCCTCAATGTTTGGTTTGATGTGCATGGACCCTCTACTCCTTATGTGATTCGATTAGAAAGCATCATCAATCTCTACAACAACAAACACTATCAATATTCCATGGCATAATCATACTATAATCAATCATATGTCACAAGTGCGAAAAAATGAAATAATCAATCAAAACACAATCCACTCCCTAACTAATCCGAGTCCAAGGAATTCCATTGATGTCATCAATATTTGTAACATGTCATGTGTCTTGCACATCAGGAGAACTCATCAATAGCATCTTCCAATACATATACATCAAATAACAAAATCACCTCACACATCATCATCATCATCATCATGTATAATCCAAAATCAAAATGAATTCACAATGTACCATAACCGGATAACTTGCACGCTAGCGTCCTCATAGAATAAGTCAATA
Source organism: Picea sitchensis (assembly GCA_010110895.2). NCBI lineage: Eukaryota > Viridiplantae > Streptophyta > Pinopsida > Pinales > Pinaceae > Picea > Picea sitchensis. Next base: position 12,679 of record SNQJ01S0198905.1, read on the forward strand.
AAAGTGTGCTCAAGATGTGGATGTTGTTAATGTTTTTGCCATTATTATAGATGTTTGCATTTCATTAGATAATAATAGCATAATCCAAGATCAATCGAGAAACACAATCACAAGAAACGCAAGAAGATTTATCCCGGGAAACCTCTAGGGGAAGAAAAACCCAAAGAAACTTCCTTAATATAGATAGCCAATACAATCTCCAAGAGATCTCTTTAAACAATTACGTAAAGTCCTTCCCGCATATGCGCCACTCTCCTTCTCCGATAGCATATCTCGAACTTGTCTCTCAAAATGAGCAAGAGTGTTCAGGTCTAAGTGAGGCTAGCCTCCTTATTTATACAGTACTGGCACATGTGAAGTGTCTCACTGGCAGGGCCAACTTCTCAAACCGGGTGGGTAAACCCACCTTTATTATATTTCCTGGCCTCTTTAATATCTACTCAAATACTTCTTATTCCCGCTTCTATTGGCTATTCTTTCTTTTTGACCAACTGAAAGGATGGTCTTTTCTAATAACCAACATGATCAATCCAATGGGATTGATCCTATGAATAATATATTAATAATAATAAGAATACTCTTTGCAAAGATTATTTCAACACTGTCCTTTAACAAGAAGGGTATTCTTCGAAGATCATCATGTGAGAGAGAGAGGACAACATCATCAATCCAGCATCAAGTGGGTGAGAGGACAGCGTCATCAATATCATATTGGAACACTCCATCATGTACCTATAACCATCGGAAGTTACTCTGGCAGCATCGTCATTTTCAAGGAATGCCATCATCATCTAGATCAATATGTATTAGTATAAAATTTGATACATCATCATCATCAATTATCAAGCATCGGGCTCATCATAATACAAGGATCGCATTGCCACAGCTTGTCAAGCCGAAGCTTCAAGATTATTCCATCTCAATGTCTTGCTTTACATCACAAAAAATCAAGATGGAAGCAAGATGTTCGACTGCTTTACTGGCCACAGCTCTCAAGCTAGAAGCACAAGATTAGTCTCATCTTATCTTCTTGCTTTACGTCACAAGAATCAAGTTGGAAGCAAGATACCATCCTACTTTATGTCACAACCATCGTGTCGGAAGCGTGATACCAGATCAGTTTTACATCATAGCTATCAAGTTGGAAGCTCGTTAGTCCATCATACCATCTTTGCTTTATCGTCACAACCATCGCCTCGAAGTTAAGGTGTACACATCCCGCTTTATGTCACAACCATCAGGGCGGAAGTAGGGAACTAGACTTGTTTTACATCGCAGCTATACAACCAGAAGCATAGTACTAGTCACACATCATCTTTCTTTACGCCACAACCATCGCCCGAAGCAAGGAAACAATATCTCATCTTTCGACGCTCGACAATTAGGTCGGCTAGGAACATCTCATCTTTGCTTTACCGCCCGACAATCCAGTCAAGAAAGGAACATCACATATTGCTTTATCGCCCGGACAACTAGGGTCAAAAGCGAACATCTCATCTTGCTTTACGCCCGACAACTAGGTCGGGGCGGTAAGGAACATTCATCTGCTTTTACGCCCGAATAACCAGGGTCGAAGCAAGGAACATCTTTATTTTTTCTTTACGCCTATAATCAATCAATGGCGAAAAGGAACGCAACAACTACTCTCCCTTTTGAGGAAGGTCCTTTCCGACTATGCCAATCTTATCTCGAAAATGTTCAAACTCTACACGAGATAAAGGCTTAGTCAACACATCGGCAACCTGTTCATCCGTGCTGGTGTACTGGAGCTTCAGGGCTCTTCTTTGTACCATGTCGTGGATGACATGATAGTGGATCTCTATGTGCTTCGACCTGTCGTGGAATACAAGATTCTCTGTCATCTTTATGCAGCTCTGGTTGTCACATAGAATCAAGGTTGCTCTCATCTCTAAGTCAAATAGGCTGGTCAGCAACTTTCGAATCCATATAGCTTCACAGCTGGCAGAACATGCAGCAATGTATTCTTCTTCCACTATGCTGAGAGCAATACTAGATTGCTTCCTACTCTACCACGAGATCATAGTTGATCCCAAACTGAAACAGCATCCTAAAGTGCTTTTCCTGTCAGAAACACTTCCTGCTCAATCTGCATCAGTATATCCACTCAATGTGAAATCATGATCTCCATCATAGATGAGACCATAATCTATTGTACCTATAAGGTACCTCATCACATGTTTTGCAGCCACTAGGTAAACACGTGATGCAGGAGCATCGCCAACTCATCAAGGAGCATCGTCCAAGACAAGCGAGCTAGCACATTGAGAGGAAACAGCTGGACAGCGCCAGCACAAATTTTGAAATATTTTAGAGGTTGTTGCGTTGTTCTTTAATGAAGTCATGTATAAAGAAGCGCACTTGTATTGTAATGGACCTTGAGCGGATAAGCTCTCGTCCTTAGGTAGTTGAGGCATTTAATAGATTTAATGCAGGTAGATAGATATTTAATTCTAGATTTGATAGCTTTAGATTTGTGAGGGAAAACGGATATAGACACCCTCCTTTGTATCATTGTAATAGTAGCAGCATTAAGAAGAGAAGAGAGAACAGGTAGAGAATTGTGAAGAACACCATGTACATATGTTTTTGAATTAATAGAAGAGAGTCTTTGATTCAATTTCATGGTTGGTTGTTGTTTCTCTGTGTATGTTGTTTATGTGCTCATGAACGTTTGCTTTATGGTCATGCATTTGCTTTGAATATGATGTGTATGTGATTTCAGGGTTTTAACTGAAGTCTGAGAGATAAAGGAAAGGAAATGAGTTTCAATTGTTTCTCTGTCTGAGCCAGGATATTCCTGCATAGAGTGCAGTTGAATTCATCTGCATAGAGTGCGTTGATGAGGCTCAATGGTTAAATCCTTATTCTCAATTATCCAGGAGTTGATTTGGGTTGGTAGAGTCGCGCAGGAGAAGTGCAGACTGAACTTGAAGTCTCAGCGGCTAACCTGAACAAAAGAAGGCAGAGACTAATGTGGCTGTAAGTTCACAGAGTCTGAAAGATTCAACACTTGGGGAGTGTTGAAGGTCGAGCATGAGAAGGGTGTGCAAATTCTCTGAGTAAGTCAGAGTTGACAAGCTCAGGAGGGATAGTTCCTTCGTGATACCGTGGAGGCGGACCTAGGAAAAGGTTCGAACAGGATGGAGCTTTAGAGCAGAAGAATTCCTCAAGAAGGAGGAATCGACGACCAGGTCTCGCAGGGGGAAGATTCACGGAATCCCGCCGACCGTCAGATCTCGGAGAAGTTGTGTGGGATTTAGCCCTTAGGCGCAGGGAGGAGTCCAAGAGCCATCGGAATTTCAGTTCATTGGGATATCGGAGGTTCTGAGGTCGTGGAACTGCTGAAAACCGAAATCGCGATTTGCGATTTCCCAAAGAGAGCAAGACCGTGGATCTCGGGCTGGACACGTGTCCGAAATCCGGAGAAATCGGAGTTCGGCATTCGGGATTTTCCAGTGCAAAGGGATTGTGACCTTTGAAATCGCGATTCCGCGATTCCCAATAGGATGACGAGAGGAGGTGACGTGGCAAGGAGAAAGCACACGTGCACATCGAAGTTCGGGGTTCGGGGATTCATGGTGTTAGCGAACCGCGACCCCGTATGTATCGATTTCCCGATAGGGAAATCCCCGACAGGAATGGAAAGTGATTTCATTGAGGCCCATCGGGGTTCGTGTTTTTGGTTGACACGAGAACCGTGCACACAGGTTCCGCGATAACGCGAAACCTGATTTCCCGACAAAGAAAAGGGGAGATCGCCAGGAGGAGATTTCTGTGGGTATTGAGAACTCCCATAAGGAGTTGGAAGAGTTCTTTAACTCTTCGGACCTGAGTGAAAGAAGGTCCTGGTGACAGCGGACGTGCCCTGGGTGGTGGTCTGCGTCAAGTGGTATCAGAGCCTGGAAATCTCTCTGTTTTTTGTAGTAGAGGAGAAGAGAAATTTTCACCATGCCACCGAGAAGAGGTAGACAATCACCCAATCCAGAGGGGGAAAGGGAATTGTCTAGAGAAAGAAGTAGCCAAGGACAGAATATAGAGATGGAGAGGGAATTACGAAATCTTCATGCCAGAATGGAAGATATGGAAGCAGCGCAGAGACGCACAGCAAATACTGGAGATCTAAGTGACTCCGAAGGCAAAGCTGAAGTTGTACCACAAGGAGAGGTCACAGCAGAGGAGGCATCAACTGAGTGATTGATTAAAGCTATCGCCAAGATGAGTTCAAAGACCAAAATGGACATTCCAGCTTATGAAGGGAGATTGGATGCAGAAGAGTTGTTGGACTGGATCAGAGCTCTTGACACCTACTTTGATTATGAAGATATCGAAGAGGAAAAGAAGGTAAGTCATGCTATCACCAAATTGAAAGGACATGCAGCATTATGGTGGGACGAGCTTCAGGCAGACAGACGTTCCAAAGGAAAACAAAAT
>SNQJ01S0198906.1:0-17130 GCA_010110895.2 Picea sitchensis
AGAAGAAAAGTTTGGATACAGAATGTCCTCAACATTCCTTTACACAAGGTGACTTCCAATAAAAACAATGTACTTGATACTGGGGCTACCAGCTTGCATCAAAATACAAGTTTTTATTTTTACATAAACACTTACACACAAAACTTTAAACTCACTAGATAAATGTAACCTGTAATTGTCGATCTTGGAGCACCGAAGTACAACAAGAGTCTACAACATATATCAGACTTGTACACATACTCAAACCAGTGATGTGTTCTCTTGGCACCGAAGAACACCGAGAACCACTAGCTTTAACATATGCTACTCTGTTCAATGATTGGTTCTTCATTATATATACAAAATACAAACTTGAACCCCACACTATATGCACAAAAGAAAATTCCACACCGCAAATTTGCATATGAAGAAATTAGAACACCAATAGGATCACACAACAATAGATCTTCCATGCCTTTGAATTGTAGCCGGTATTCAACTCATTGCAATAATGATATTGAGCAGTGGATTGCATTCAGGATCTTGATATTGCGAATATGATTGAACAAGATTAACACACAAATGATAATTTTTATTACTCTATGAAGCACAACACAGTACACATATATATAGTTGGATTCAGATCCAACCGATTCTATATTTGGAGGGAGTGGTTGAGAAGATATCTCAACAACCTCCTACAAATCTTCAACCAACCCAATCTAGTCTCCTAAAGTAAGCTTTATTCTAATACTAAGTTATTGTTAATACTCCAGTTAGACAAGTTGTTTTAGATATGCTAGTTTATTTTAGGTTAGATTCGTAAAAAGCCTATGATTTATTTTTATCTTTACTATCCAATGTTGTCAGGTTTTGTACTAAATGTATATTTTGTTATGTGATGCAATGACATTGAATTGGAGAGTTACATCTCTGTATTCCTTGCTTCCACGTGCATGTATCATCTGGTATGAGAGCCTCCTTTTAGCTCTTATCCTAATCTTCTCTAGACTCTGCATTTGCATCTATGTTTGTATCTAAGGTTACAACAATGCTCTCTTTTCAAGTAGGCTATTTTCTTGAGATATCAATCTTCTTTTTGATGAGAAGAATTTATGATCCTAGTCAGCCCCTTTCCCCTGTCCGACTACCATGTCAGCCATGCTACAACATAACTGTTATGTTTTCCTGTATGATTTGTCTCATTGATTGCTGTACCTTCTTCTACAATTGTCTTGTTTGCCTCAAAGTCTTTGCAAGTTGGACCTGTATGGTCTATTCTGTTGTGTTTGATCTCATCCATTTTCTTCTGCAATATGATGCACTTCACAGTACATTCTGCTTTGTTCCCTATGAACACTCTGATTACCTACGTACTCTACTTGATATTCTCCAACATTTTTCCCTAAAATGAATTGAGAAGAATCTGAATCTGAATTTACTACTCCTGAGAAATGGCCCATGGGATGAAAGGCTACATCCGATGCAACATTTCATGTATAAAATGAAAGAAAGGATCTAAAACAAGAAGAAGATCCCAAGTCTGATTAGGAAATGTTTGGACTACTCATATGGATTTGGCCTTCTCCTTTCTGTAGCTGTCTCCTACCCGACTGTAGCAGATTTCAGTAACTCATCTTCGATGCACATCATTCTTGAGGGTTGCTTTTCTGTTTCCTCTAGATGGCCTTCTTGGAATGTTGTCTCCTAGTTGTTGTTTTTGTCGAGAATAGAAAAAAATGTGGCCATAGTCGGAGAGAGAGAGAAGATAATATATAACAATATACGTTGAAGCTCTGCTTTTCATTACACATGATGAACATTTCTTTACACATGGGATAGCAGAAATGTTCAGTGTCCCACAATATAACAACCTTAATTAAATAAAACATACAAAATGGCGGTGGTTAGCGGATATCCATGTTGAGATTGGAGTCTCAGGAAAGTGGTCCCCTTGTGTTTGTGAGGTTCTAAGCACAAAGGGGGAAGAATATTACCATGTGTACTTTATGTTATAATTTCACTCTGACTTTATTCACTTAGGTCTAAAGTAACTTTATTCACTTAAGTCGTAGTGACATTAATTTCATTTAAATGTAAATTAATGAACATAAAAGTGAAACTATGGAAACAAGTGAGTTTATGAGATCTAATCTCATCCACTAATTTTGGAGAAAGGATTAGATCCTTTGAGCCCTTTTTTCTAGGTTAACTTTGAGATAAGGTTAAAGCAGGCAAATGAGGGAAAAGGAGGCTCATTGTCACTTAAGAGAGTTGAGTGAAGGAGGAAGAGAGTAAGTGAGGGTTTGAGTTGAGCTAGGGTGCATTTCTTGAGGGGAGAAGGGCGCATGAGCTCAAGGGCACATTTGGTGAGAAGCTAAGGGTGCAAGGCATGGAGAAGATTTCTAGCTTGAGGTTGGGTGCACTCTAGCAGAAGCAGAGTCACAAGGCTAGGTGAAGGGTGCACTCACTTGATGTAAGCGCACTCTTGTGTAGAGAGGGTGCACTAGCGTGTGAGGGCGCACTTGTTTGTGTGGGTGTGCAAGCCAAGGAGGAAGTTGTGAGAGGCAAGGGACGAACCATAGCATTGGGCACATTCTCCAAGGCAAAGGGGGAAGTTTACATCACTAGCAGGAAAGCAAAGGCATATAAAGAGAAGGGGGGCACACTAAGGCAAAGGGCACTTTGTTCAAAGGCTAGCAAGGACAAGTTTGAGGACTCCGTTGCAAGCTTGAGAGGAAGCTTGGATTGTATCGGGTTCCTTGTGTATTTACTTGCATTTTGCTTTGAAATCTCCAATATATATATATATATATATATATATATATCTCAGTCATGTTGACCAAAACACATGTGTTCATTGTCATGGTTTGCTTAGTATTTTCAGCTTGTAGTTGTTAAGAGTCTAGAGGTGTACTTGATGTTTAATGCATGTTAAAGAGGCTAAGTTGGACAACAAAACTATCCTTCATTAAACCTTATAACAGAGGCATTAAAGAGCACCCAATCAAAACTTAAGGGCAGATTTCAGAGTGGGTAAAGTTCAGTTATGGTGGCTGTTTTGGACAGTGAGAAGAAATTGTCCTAAAAACAGTGAGAAAACAGTTGAAAGTACCTAGAATTTAGTGCCCAACAAGAGGTCATTTGTGAGCTGTTGGGCAGCTTTAGGAACCTCAAATTTCTTCAGTCCATCTGTATGATTTTTAACACTCTTTACAGCTAACATACAGCCTGTCAGGGCTCCATAATGACATCCAAAAATAGTTTGTTCTCCACAAGATTCCAATCCCACATGTATAAATATCAAGGCAACCAACTCCATGGATAGATGTGCAAGATGCCAACTAGATGGGAAGCTCCACGAGAAAGGGAAGTGGGTCAACCTCAAGAAAATAGTAAGTGGACCATCTCCACAAGTGCACCCTCCAAAAATATCTCCAATTATAGTAAGAAGGCCAAGCAAGAGCATGCAAAATGTACCACGTGTGGCCTCAAGTGTCTCACTCTTTTCAGAAAACCCCTCAATGCCACCTCCAATAAAATCAATCCATGTGCCAAGTCAAAGAGGTGAGAGCATGCTCCAATGAAGGTCAAACGATGACAGAGTGTAGCTGAAATATCCATGCAATAAAGATGAGAGGGCACCTAGGAGAGGTGCGCCCTAAAAAAACATGCCATGTAACTACATCAACCACCCAACAAATAATAAAATATCTCTATGTGAAGTGTGCCCTAGAAAGAAGTGCCAAAAGTGGTTACACCTCATCAATGCTCATGCTGGCTCATGTGTTGTTCAAGAGTTTTCCAATGCCATGTCGATTTCCCCAAACCATGTGCGAGGGAGAAAGTGTGCACAAGAGAAGGTGTGCCAACCTCTCCAACAATTGCCTTCCTGTTAGGACACTTTTTCACCCTTCAATCAGGTCTGATAATTAAAATTCAGTGATGGAAAAGTGGCTAATTCAAGGAGGAAAGCCCCAAATTGTCACAAGCAATCCTCCTCTCACGTTATTTGGGTGCATGCACCAGCCCTCAGTCCCTAGGTCTTGGGCTAAGTTTGTACCTGATTTTCTGCAAAAACGCACCCAAAAACAACAGCAAAAAGGCTTTTGATATCATGTAAACACTCTGCCAAAGCGTTAGGAAAAGATAGTTTTAAGTTGCTTGGAGGGATCCTACAATGTTAGCATGAGAGAGATGAAAGAAAAAGAAAAGAAACCACATAAAAGATAGATGAATATCACAATAAATGGTAAGAACTACTAATCAAATTGCAAGGGTAAGAACAAAATGTTGAATTTTCCTTAATTACGTTAACATCAGATTTACCATAGCAATTTAAGCTTTTTTTGCATGCTCGTTTCTCCATAGGCGATGTTGCACCATTGCCACACAACCATAGGCACCTACTTTTGAGCATAACATATACATTACGGGTAACCCTTCTACGAGAATAGCAACTGCTTATAGAGATATCCTTGCCAAGACAAAATAACCAAGAGCTCTATGCAGAACAAACCACAAAGAAGATAACCAAACAACATAGATGCAACACACCACCCTAGCCAGAGCGTTAGGATTTCTAACTTCCACTAGCACACCACCAAGAGATAACCAACTATGCAACTGCAGCTCACTCTAGCTAGAGTGCTAGAGTGGCTCTACCAATACATCACCAAGGCCAAGAGAGACCCTTCATATGCGCCCTTCTTCCTTAAGTTCGCATTTGTAGATTACCTCTCTCACCAAACTTAGCTATAGATGGTGGAGAGAGAGTGTGTAAATGAGGAAGTGTCTCTCTTATTTATACTAATATGTCTAGTGACTTTTCTTTCAGGCGGAAGCTTGACTTTAGGAAAATATATTTTGTTTATCTTTTGGAGCGGAGACTTTGCCACGGAGCATTATAACTCTTCTTTATTATTTTCCGTGAGGATGACTTCTCTTCGGGATCTTCTTTGACTTCCAATGGTTTTCCTTTAGCGTCTTGGCAACTTCATCTATAGAAAGGTTATCTAGGAGGTGGGCCTATCCCGCCTTCTGGCTGTGCCTCCCTCTTAAGCTGAGGTATTTTCCATGATGTTCTCCTATGGTCCTCATATCCTTGCAGGCTATGCCATGGTCTTTCGACCATGCCATGGTCACGTAAACCATGCTACTGATAACATCATCATGTCGCACATGGATACACCCAATGTGGACCTTTTCTAGAGCCTCATCACCACTAGAATTAGGGGGACCTACCGGCTTTCGTGGTGTGGCACTGGGACCTACTGTTAGTGCATTGTCAAGGACTACTGGCCATGTGTCCACTTGGTCTACTCTCAAGGGATCTGTTGGGCACCAACCTAGTACAACTTATCAATCCATAATAAGTGTCATACTCAACTCATTCCATTGAGGTGTCGTCCGCGAGGAAGAATGTCATGAAGCTACAATAGCATGATACTCCCTCGAAACCCTTCTCTGAGAGGAGAAATCAACAACCTTAGATAGGGAATATCCTTGCCAAAACAAAATAACCAAGATTAAGCTTTATCCACTAGAGCAAACCATGAAGAAGATAACCCAACAACATAGATGCAACGCACCCTAGCCAGAGTGTTAGGGTGTCTAGCCTCTACTAGCACACCACCAAGAGATAAACAACTATGTAGCTACAACTCACTCTAGCCAAAGTGCTAGAGTGGCTCTACTAATACATCACCAAGACCAAGAGAGATAGAACCTCCATATGCACCCTTCTTCCTTATGCATGCTTCCTGGTAGCTTCAACTCTCTCCACCAAATTTGCACTATAGATGAGTGAGAGAATGTACCAAATGAGGAAGGCGTCACTCATATATTGCTCTAATCACGTCCAATGACTTTTTGGCAAAGTGACTGATTTTAAAATATATTTTACGTATATCTTTTAAGATGAGCTTTACTTAAGACATTATAATTCTTCTTTATTGATACTACGTGAGGCCTGTTATTGCACGGTTTGTGGGAAAGGTCCAAGGGGCTTGAGTCCAGAGCTTGAGCAGTAGCAGGAGCTTCCCCACCACTATCACCTCGATGGGGCTCTTTCTGTTGGGAGACTGAATTGAGGAGGCGTCCCTAGGGCAATCTGGGTTAAAGAAAGGCTAAAGGGTAAAGGCCAAGTCCAGAAAACCCCTTTCCTGATTCTTGCTAGAGGAGAGATAGTCAAAGAGATAAAGCCACTGATGATGCACACCTTTGCGAGACAAAACAAGAAAACTAGAATTGTGCTGCAGGTGGGTTGGTACTTCATGAAATCTATGACTATCTTCAAAGCGGTATATATGAGCATGATCAAATGCAATTGTTGTGAAGTCAATGATTCTTGAACAAATAAATAACTGTATCACTTCTTCAACAAAGCATAAAGGTAATAAGCATTCAATGTTTATTATGGGCACAGTATCATATCATTAATGCAATAATCATGTCAAAATCAGCTCATATACACAAGAATCTTTGCATCACCTATAATATTTTAGCATTAGACAATCGACCTTAGGGTTGAACACTTTGAAAGACAATGGGGTAGCGTTTTGTCAAAATAGCCTATGGATGTAATCAATGCCTCAAGATCTATCAAATCAAGTGGTAGAAGTCACAGCGTTTAGGTATAAACAAGAAAACAAGACATGATACCTATATATAAATTTTGGTGTTACTGCGGGTTAGCTAGCCAATGGTGGGCGTTTTGACAAATTCAACCAGCAAAATACAATTCAACTCCACGGATATGATGAGAGGAAACGCCTTTCTATCCAAGCAAGAGTTCATTTAAAGATTAGCGTTGTCAACTTAGGGTTAGTCTTTATACTAGCTAGGGTTAGAGCGTAGGTTAGTAGGGTTACAAAATTTGAAGTAGTTTGAAAAAGTTTTAAGACATAACAAAGAAGCTGAAACAAGGGTTTCTAGACTAGTGCAGCAGGTTAATGGAGTCAAATGGAGGTGTGACTAATGGTTTAGGAAGAGTTAAAACCTAAGGACAAGAGAACTAGGGTTAATGGTGTTGCTAAGCAAGGCCACAAACCCTAAGAAGAAAGACACACAGGTGTAGCTAAAGCTAGGCCTAGAGCTTTAATCATTTCCTTAAGACTTTCTTGGCAAGCGGCTAGCTCAAAGCATGAATCTATGTGAAAAGTGTTGCTAAGGCAAAGGCTTTCAAAACCCTAGAGGAAACCCTAGGTGTAAATCAACAAATTGGGCCTAGGATTTTGTCTTCTTTCTTCAATTTATGCAGAACAGCTCAAGATAAAGAAGGCTAGTGTAGCTAATAATGGCTAAACCCTCTGACATCCAATGGCTATAAGCTTAAGCTATGGGGATGAAGCCTCCCAACCTACTTGTTAGTAGCAGGCTCCCTAGGGTTTCAGGATCAAACAAATAACAACAGATAACAATAAATGGAAATGCTAAACAACAACCATTCAATCAAGAGTTTTTGCAGAAAAAACACTTACAAGATCGAAGAAAACCAATCCACACCTAGTTGTAAACCTTCCAATAGCATGGAGCACCACTTTGCCAAAAAAACCTCCTCCAAGAGGTTTGTACCCATGAGACAAGAATCCAAGAACAAGAGCTAGAAGAAGACCTCTCAAATGAGCAAGTTATGTTATGATCCAAAGAGGAAAAACATCCTCTATTTATACAATGCTTTGACCTTTATTAACAAAATAGGTCAACAAAATAGCGAACAAGACTAGCAGTTCATTATTCAATTATTGTCACTTTTACATGCTAAAAATGCAGTGAGCAGAAAATCAGTGATCAAGCCTTTGAGAGCAGCTAGCCCCTTTGGGGCATAACCACCTAAATAGCAGCGTTGCCCCTCACGGGGCTCGACAACATGTCTGCGATTACTTAAAACAAGCCCCAACATGGCTGCCACGTGCCCCTAGAAGTCGTCCATCTTTGGTGGCGTCGATCAACTAGAGTCCAGCGTCCCATCGGTGAGAGTGAGTCCATAGGCTATGGTCTCTGCCAAAAGGTCCTGATGAAGGCGTCCTTCCACTTCTCTGTGCAGACGTCCTGAGAACGTCACCTCTTGCCATCCAGATCCATCTAATGGGCTCTTCAGCCCCATGGAGGTCCAGAACTAATCATCTCCCCATGTGTAGATCCTGGTACTGTCCCAGTAGGGCATGGTCCACCTGCACATCAAAGGGCTACGCCCTCCAAGGGCTCAGTAGTCCTAGACATCATAGCAATGTAAATCACATTTCATCATTAAAATTATCAAATATATATATAACATCCCTAACAAATCTTCTAAGAGCTCCAAAGACCCTACACAAACCCACTATACAAAGCCAAAGCAACCAAAGGGCAACCTATTGGGCTAATACCCCTGAGAAATGGAGGTTCCTTAAGGGTTTGTTCAAGCCATGTATAGTGTGATGTGGTTTTAGGGATGTCTAGTCATAGTCGGACCTAGGGCACGGGTAATAGATGCAATAGGTGCCTTTGTAGGAATGAGAGTTGTACCAGATCATGGATGCACTTGACCTGTGCCTTATCTTTCTTTATTTGCATTTTGCCACAAGCCTTGTGAAGGAGACACTTGGCTAGGTGGCGAAGACCAGCAATTACCACTAGTATCTTGAGAAATGAAGGGTTATTTCGTGATGAGACCCCCTTCCTTTGGCCATACAACCAGAGTCCGCCTGGTTTGGTGACTAGATGGTGCCAATGTCATACCGCTAAATACCTATGAACATAATGGTAGGCTAGTGATGAGACCTCCCATCCTCTTGGATTAGGTCTTACCTTATTTATTTATCATTTTCTTAGGGTCCCTCGGTTTCTTATGAGAGGCTTTTGTGCCTTCACCGGGGATCCCCACGAGCATCTCTAGGTTTTTCATTTTTCCCTATGGCTTTTATCTTTTACCCATTTGCTTACCCACAGGCCTTTAGCCCCTTCTTCCCTGAAGACAAGATATTGCTGGATGGTAGATCCTAATGGCGGACTAGGGGAATGGGATGGATGAGTGGGGTTTTAAGATGAAAAGAGTGATAATATGAGGCCCAGTTGATGGTTCTTAAAATTGCTGGTGGCTAACCAAAGGCATGAACACCAACTTGCTAAAGCTGCGAGTCAATTACCCCAACAATGGTCAAGTAGATTAGTGTAAAATCAAAGAAGTTATCTGGGGAAATGGAAGAGGTCTAATGCATACATAAGAGGTTATAATGATCAAATGTGACACATATGATACCTGGACCAATTACCTCATGGAGCAAAGAATACCCTCTCACGATGCAAGCTTCCAATTGGGTAGTGATGGGTACATGCTGGCAGCGAGGCAAAAGGCACAGGCTGAGAAAATGGGTCCCTCCGGACCATGCTCAGTCGCTCTGCTCTCGGTATGTCTAGGACCATGTGGGCCTCGAGACATGATCTCCTAATATCCCTAATATGCGGGGATAGAGGCCGACCTACTCTTCAGGATCTTCTTTGACTTAGAATGGTTTTCCTTTAACGTCTTAGCAACAGTCTATAAGAAAGGTTATCCGGGAGGGTGAATACCTTCAGCGATACGAAACATCAACATAATATAAGGAAAGTTAGTCAAAAACACCCTTCTTTATTATGGAAACTGCCAAAGTTGATTAGCATACACAATAGGTCTACAGCAGTACAATGAATTATCTTCGCACAAAGAGAGTAGCTAGACTAGAAAATAATGAGAGAAGAGAAGAATGTGCATACTCTTGCTTTGCAAAATCCGACCCCAATAAATGTATCAAAACCCTCAAATATATAATGAGAGAGAGCACTTTACCTAAAACCATGAGGGTGCAGGAGTAGGAGAGTGTATCTTTACATTAGTGAGGGAGGTAAGAGTGATGATGACTGCAGCACAAGGTAAGAGTAGATGTGAAGTGAGTCAACTAGGTGTGATGTGGAAAGTGTTAGGCATGGGGTAGAGAGGAAGAGGGTTAAGCACTAGCTCATGGGAGAATGTGTGGGAGAATAGAACTTAAGGGTGGGTGAGCAAATGGGGTGATGGAAATAGAGGCCAGGGATACGAAAAGAATGCGTTGCAAGAAATGAGATGGGATTAAGTGAAATTGAGTGTGAGGTTCCGATGCATAAAGGGAGAGAAAACACACCTAATTTTTAGAGTGCATTCAAGGATGAGAGAGTGAGAATATAGAGCCCACGTGTGAGATTTAGGCTCTAAAGAGCCTCACTTGTGGAGGAAAATGCTTAGGAATAGGGAGAAGGGCGAGTATGGGGCTCATGCATGGAAGGATGAAGGAGTGTGACTCACGAATGCGCCACACGTGTGAGAGGAATGAGAGATTGATGGCGCACTTATGGAGAAAAGATAAAGTGAGAGGGATGAGTAATGGATAATGGAGGAAGATAATAACGCATGGAGGATGGATCGGATTAGATAAAGCGCATGGAGAAGGCTATTATTGGCCAAGAAGAGACATGCACTTAGCCAAGAGGAGTTGTGCCCTATTTAATAGGGACAATGCACACTAATAAGGAATTAAAGGCTTTTAATGGAGTTAACTTGCATGGAAAGTGAAGTTATGGCGAGTGGGAGAAATTAAGAGAGAAAATTAAGCCATGATTGGCTCAGTCATCTCCATGGGATTGCCACCTCATCAATGCACCTTCAATTAGTGTTTGTGGCTTTAGTGCTTTTCCTTGGAAAGTGTGCCCTTCATCAAATGATGCCAGTAGATACCACATGTCACATTGAATCATTGCTACCTGTCGGAATTTGGCCCTGCCACTTGTTACCTCCGGAGCCAGCCACCCCTACTATAAAGTTTAAACAAAAACTACTAAAAGTAGGGTTAGGCTCTAAAAACGCCAAAAATGTCCGGGATGACTAGGAGAACAACTTTCATGTGTCATATGTCTAAAATAGACAATGCTAAAAATAGAATGTCCTGCATGTCAATGATATCATATTAATCCGATTCGATTTTAAGGATTCAAAATATGTGATCATAATTGACATGCGAAGACATGAACAACTCAACACCTTTAAAAATAGAAAGCCAGGTGACAAATCATCCCAGAAAAGTTCCAAAAGACTTAGAATGTCTCAGGATCAATACGTACATTCAGAATACGATCCCGAGGCACGGAGCTCAACTTGCTAAAAATATAAAGTTCTTGCATGTCACTCGGAAAAATGCCATCGGGCTCAATGTCATGCAAGGACCAACTCTGTATACTCAATACTATCAAATGGGTCTCCCATCACTTTCTCCTAAAAATTAGGGTCACTTTCTGTATATAGAATTCTCTCTCAAATCCCTGTGAAACTATCCTAACTCTATCTCTGAAGCAAAAAAACCATATACCTAGTCATGTTTGTCTCACAGTGGAACCAACTAGCCGACTCACACAATTGTCTTTGGGAAAATCTCTGAATGCTAGCCAAAAATAGACATGCTGGCTCTTAACCCTCAAGATTATCAAGGAAGAAAATCCAAGGGTTATGATGGTGACTCAAGGGATGGGATCATATGAATCTATGTGTGCGTAAAAGCTGGCCCGATGCCACCATGAGAACTTTGTAAAGGTCTGAATAGGTCTGTGAGCCGAAAAGAATGTACAAATAGACCCACATGGCTGTGTGGAAGAATAAAAGATAAGGCGTCGAGAAGAAGATCAGCAAAGTGACACTGATACCAAAGCATCCAATGTGCAATAGAGAGTCCAAAGCAATGTAAACTGCCCTTTGAAACACAAGGGTCTCGACCAAATAAGCTACACCATACACTAATATGTACACTCCTCCTTGGTAAAATGTGGGAAGGCTGATGGCTGTAAACAGGGCGGCACTGCAGGTAAGAGGTGCAATAATGACAATTGGTCCTAAGATACGAGCACAACTTGTCGTGTGAAAGATGTCTTGATGTTGAACAATGACAAGGATCATACAACCAAGGCCCAATAATAGTCAACCTTGTTGAATGTGAGGTAACTGCGAAAGAGGCTAATGACTACCAAGGTGATCTACTTCTGGGTCATTTGTAGATAATGTGTCGGAGTTGATACAAGATGACCTATTGAAAAGAAGAATAGTGATGTCTCTCTTCCCTCAACGCGCAGTGATAACTCAAGAAGATATAAGATGAAGAAACTAGGTACCATATCCCTATTGCTAGATGGGGGGGATGACTGACTCAAAGGCATTCAATGATAAGGAATGAAGAGACCAAACATAAGATGACTCAAGAATATACATGTCTCTTCAACTACCCAACCTAAAGGCTCAACGCTTTGGGAACATGAACAAACAAGACCCCATCTAGGATCACTCTAATGATAGACACAAAGGCTCAGCATATGAAAGATAAGACACTCAGATTTTGACCTAGGAATAGCAATAGTGGGCAGCCATTATTCTATGAAAGGAAAGACACTCAAGACATGACCACATGCTGATATAATTTGGAAAAATGAAATGACACTTAAACAAGGCTAAAATTACATCTTGAAAGGAAAGACATGAAGGTAAATTGTCCCTAAAACTAAAATCAGCAGGGACATCTTTGAAATGACAATGTGGAAAGAAAAGACAACTACCCTTAAAACCAAAATATTTTACTTCAAGGCTGCCATGATCAAATCATCATACTCAAAGGGCCAATGCAACCATGCAACCAAATGATCAGCCAAACAAGAGAGGTCAACAAAGTCAACCTTCAAGGGGACCAATCGCGAAGTCTCATATGACCCAAAAATGCCTTGATATACTTGCTAATGAGGGCATAACTAAAGGGTGTTGGTTGGGATTTAGAACATGGTATTTCAACAGTAACAAGCGTGGATGCATGAGAGCCAAAACTCTTAGAACCTACTTGCTGAAATACCACCATCATTTTGAGCTCAACTGGATCATGATGAACTACGATATCCAAGCTCTGATCAATCACATGGTCCCGAAGAACAACCTTTGGTTGCAAGATAATAGGCAAGTGTAAGGGACATCATCGTCTAGTTGGAAAATTGGCTCCTCTTGCTAGAATGGTATTTGGTCAAGCTGTTCCTGGACCACTACTAAGATGGGCACGCAGGATAGAGAATCTTCTTGTTGATTTATTTCTACTTGGTTAACTTGTGGTTTCTCCTCTTGAAACTTTTCATCATCACTAATGCGAGGAACGAATGAACACTCTTGAGTATTCAAATATTCACCTTCATGTCCATTGATCTCTGCATATGGCTTAAGTCGTGTAGCTACTGGTTCCTGATCATCTAAGCCTAAAGGACCATCCCACCTTCTCATCTTTGGGAACTTGATATAGTGCAAATTGTGGTTCATCTTTAGTAACAAGAACTTTTGCACTGCTTTAACAACTGGTAGTTAAAATTCATCGATTAGAATGAAACTTTAGGCTGCAATAAAATGTCTTTCTACCTTAATAGCAACAACTTGGGCCTCCTCCAGAATTTTGACATTCCTTATTTCTGAGAAATATACAAAATTCTAAATAAGCCTCAGGTAAAGACCAAAGCATAAAACTGGGCCTCCACGGTAGTAGGGAATTTATAATAATTTTTAGAAAACGAGCATTAAAATTAGTGATAATCTCATCCCCATTCTTTTTAATATGATCAAAAACATTAATTAAGGAAAAATTGTCATGTTTATCCAACCATTGTTGAATGAACTTCTCTTGGAATGAATACCATCCATCAATGGAGGCAACATGAAGGGATTTGTACCATGTTCGTGCCTCCCTCTGGTCGACATAAACATTCCTCGTGCCCACATCCCTCGTGTTCCACCTCAAAATAATCCAACAACTTAGAAAAAGAAGCCAATTGATCCTCAACTGATTCTCCAAACCTCCCTACAAACAAAGATAAGAATTTGGAATATTTCTCATATGCATGTAAGTCATGAGGATGAAATGTAACAAAACTTAGTGGGTCAAAAATAGAGAATCTACACCTTCCTCTCCATTAGGGCTGAATTAGCGTGCCAACCTGAGAGTCCCTAGGTCTTAGGGCTGGATTTGTACCTGATTTTCTCTTAAAAAACACAAAAAAAACAACAGCAAAATTGTTTTGGACAGCGTGTAAACACTCTACCAAAGCGTTAGGAAAAGATAATTTAAAGTCACCTGGAGGGATCCTGCAGTGTCCCTTCCCGGTGATGGATTCTCAGAGAATTGACTTAGTAGTCTATATGTTCCGTAGACTATAGTTGAGGCTAAAAGGGGAATAACACCTCTAACTAATGTCATTCACCAAATTCTAACTTGAAAGTGACATTAAGGAGGTAAAGGAGGTTTAAGTGACAATTAGTATTGAGAGGTGAAACTTAGGAAAAAGTCACTTAAGTGGTAAGGTGAACGTCTAATTAGAACAAAAAAGGGGATTAAATGACTTAAGTGAACGTAAATCATTTTATTGGGAGAAAGAATCGTTAATTAAGTGAGCGAAGAATTAGGGAGGTATAAAGGGAGAAAAGTCGATCTAATTGGTCATTATGTTGATTTGTGAATTGGAAATTAGAACCTAGAGAGGAGTCAGGCAGTTTCCTTCTTGTTTTGTGGTTTTCTGGATTAAACCACCACCATTGATCGGTTCCTGTGTTGAGAGACACACCTAGCCATCGAGTACCATCCCGATGCTTCATTGAGCTTCATCTTCACTCTACAACAACATACAGACACAAAGAAAACTAGTGCGCACTTCACCAGGAAGGTGCGTGGGGTTTGAGGGTACAGATTGGGGTCGCTAGACCCAACCAGGGCGAATCAGGCATAATCCTTCCAACCCGATGGAGAGGCTGACTTCCATTGTGGCTTGATTATCAAAGCATTGTTGGGTAAAACATCCATCGTGCTATCTAGTTGAGGGAAGTGCGTAGGGGTTGAGGGAATCCATCTGGGGTTTCAGTAGATCAACAGAGGGTCAGATCTGGAAGCAACAGATAAGAGAAGTGTACTAGGCAATAGGGTGACCCTTCTAAGACAGTTCGAACGTCGGCGAATCTAGCCACCGGGAGCCGAGATTTCCAATCTTTAATACCAGTACCATGGGTATTTTTAGGTTGAAGGTAGGAATCCGGTCCACACATGTAGTGGATCTTGATCTTTGACCATAGATCCACCCTATCTCTATCACATTATGGGTATTTTTTTTTTAGTGTTTGCATTGTATTTTCAGTCATTCATCCTCTACGAGATCTAGTTGAGGTTATTTACTTTATTTTCCCCACATGCTATATTGTAATTCATGTTATTTTACCTAATAAAGCTATTGAGTTGTTCCTGGTTCCAAAACAATTGCATTCATGATATAAACATATAAATACCATAAGAACCGAAACCATAAACCTTTTTAAAACGCATCCAGAAGCCAATTATCAAATCTGATGCCGGATCCAGTAGTAGTAGTAAATATCTAGATCCGAGGGGTTTGGGATATTTCGGTGGTATCGAGCCTTCTTCTGCCATTTTGTGAAGAAGCTAACTCTGACTCCATGATTAGAACTGGGGAAATTCATTCATTGGGTAGGGGTCACATCGGAGACAAGTACATACAATACCGCAAGGGCCACAGTAGGTACAGAAGGGACCGAAACAAAATTCACTACAACCCCTTCCAAATGGGATTCAGATTGGAAATTTGAAACAAGTACCGAAGACCACATCAGCGAGAGGAACTGACCGAGGAAGCACCCGGAACAAGGCATTCGAAGGCAGCACAGCGGTGCAGTGATGTTAGACCAGCCTAGCTAGAGGACAATAAAGAGATGAGGAATGCCATATGCTTTGAAAGTGCCCAGCTCCAGAATCATTGAGAATAGTTGAAACACGGTGGTGCTAGCATAGCGGGGAGAATTGGTCATACGAGGACACCCGGGGAGGTGGAAGCGAGTGGCTCCGATTAGAGATATGGCAGTGGTGGACAATGGCACCCTCGGTACCTACACTTTGTGAGAGGATACCCTAGACACTGTATTCCCACGATTTCGAAGACGGAGACGAGGGACAAGCCCAGGAGGACAACCAAGACAGGGCAACATGGCGAGAGCCGGATTGGGCGGTAGATCCTTGTAGGTACAAGCGAGACTACTTGGCACTAGGTCCAAAGTTTCACACAGACATGAGTCTAATGGACTATTGTTCGATCCGGTATCGAAACGGAGAATCGGGGAGGAAACCTGAAGGGCAACATTGTTCGATCCGGTATCGAAACAGGTCCAGGGAGGCACAGAGGGGCAACATGCAACCAAAAAACATAGATTTTATTAGGAAAGTTGGGAAATTGATGTGATGTCCCCATTTTGGGACATTATAACATTACAACATTTCAGAGTGTTATGCCTACTCGAGTAGCCAGATAGGGGTGACAGAGAGTTCAGGAGATATTGAGGGGTTTATTTGGGCCCCAATTGTATCGTTCATCATCAGGATCCATTTCACACAACTAGGCTTTGGTTCCGTTGCATTCCGATGATTTCCGTAATTTTGAGTTATTATGGGTCATATCTTAATTAAATTCACTAAGAAGGTCATAATGGGTATATTACTTGGAGAAACCTCTTAGTGTAATAGCTCATCGGAATTGGGAGGAAGAGCATTACAGGATAAGATGATGAGAAGTGACTTTCAGTGGTCGGAGAAGCCATCAGGATGGATAAATCACTTTTTAGAGGCAAAATGGTTAATTAATTAATTAATAAGTGATTTAATCAAGGAATAATAAAATAAAGTAAAAGTCACTTGGAGGGAAAAGGTCAACAACGAATTAGGGTTTTGGGAAGCTGCAAAGGAAGGGTACAGCAACCTAATTCATTATGCATTGTTATGATTTGATGTTGAGAGTTCCCAAAGGAGGAAGAGATTCGACTTCTACTGTTTTGTGGATTTCTGGAGGAAACCACCACCA
This sequence comes from Picea sitchensis, assembly GCA_010110895.2. Taxonomy (NCBI): domain Eukaryota; kingdom Viridiplantae; phylum Streptophyta; class Pinopsida; order Pinales; family Pinaceae; genus Picea; species Picea sitchensis. The sequence goes on from SNQJ01S0198906.1 coordinate 16,891, forward strand.
TTGATAGGTTTCGGTGTTGAGAGACACACCCTAGCCCATCGGAGATACCATCCAGGTATTTCACCATGCTATTCAGGAGTATCCAGTTATCAATGTTGCGCAGCTCAGCCAGTGGGGGCGCAAGTTAGATAGAGGGTTTGTGTAGCTGCACGAGATCGGAGTTCAGATTGAAGTTTCCTTCCGACCCAGTTGAGATCCAACCAGGGTGCAAAGATTGAGCCACTTTCCATCAGATTCGGA
>SNQJ01S0198907.1:0-11986 GCA_010110895.2 Picea sitchensis
ATCTTGAAAATCCTCACTTGGAGGAAAATCAACATCAACATTGTTTCTTTTTAATTTATCACTCGGGAAAGAGTGACCACCAGTGGCATAATCATCTTTGCTACTTTGAAACTCGCCACTTGAAATATATTCTTCATCATCCTCATTACTAGCTTCAAAATACTCACTTGGAGAAAAATCTTCATTATCCTCATCGGTACCCTCAAAATACTCACTTTGAGGGAAATCATCAGCACCAACATTGCTTCTTTTAAATTCCTCATTCGAGAAAGATCAAAATTATCTATCCGTTTTTCCAAGTGTAAAGAAAAAATTAAGCATTGTTAAGATAAAAACAAATTCTCACAATCTCCATAGTGAAACTGGGCGTTGGTCAATTCCTAAAATGCCATGGGATGAAAGAGTGTGTCACCTTTGTGACACTAAGAAGGTTGAAGATGAAAAACACTTTCTCGTAGATTGTCTAGCCTATAACCATATTAGATCTCATTTTAAAAATATTTGTCACACTACCAACCTTCCTAACCTCTTAACTCAAGAAAAGTATGGTGATCTTGGAAAGCTTCTCGTAATGCTTTTCGAGCATAAAAACAAAATTCTAAAGAATCACAAGTAATCACTTACCCTCTTAAGGTTCGATAGACCAATTCAGTATTAGTGGACGTTAATCATCATCATATAATTCCAAAGACTTATTAGTCCTCGCCGAAGGCAAAGGCAAGTGGGACTATAACGTTATATTCGACGTTGAATTCCCATTACTTTAGCGTTTGACTATATATATTTTCACAATCTATAATGTTAATGTTAGACATAGAAAACTCAAAAAATTATTGTTTATATAATAAAAAAAACCCTATTTGTTGTAATTTTATTGGAGAATAAATTTGATGTCTTATTGCTAGCGTCTCTCTTCCCAATGTATTTTTAAGGTTTTATTATTGACAACAAACAATGTAATTTTTATAACATAACTGAATTCTAAAGTTTGTTGCCTTGAATGCATTAGTATTCTTAACATTTTATTATTAACAAGAAACAATGCAATTTTTATATCATAACTTAATTCTAAAGTTTGTTGCCTTCAATGCATTAAGACCTCATTAAGAAGTACGCTTTGTCAGTGCACCAATTTCAATGCACCGACATGCAAGATTACTTATTTGCATCGCCTCACCGCATTTTATCTTTGTTGTGATGCTATTTACTCTCCGCATTGTATCTTCATTGTAGTGATATATACTCTTTTCATCTTTTCTTTATTGCATCCTTAAACCAACCATTACACAACAAAGAGGAGAACTAGGCATGAAAATGAAAACGACTCACTTACATATTGATCTAATAAGTCCATGAAAGTACGCTTAATCTGGAATTGTCCTCGCATACAGGTAAGTTGTTTTCTCTTTATGATTCCATGTCGCAGTATAGGGTTAGCACTTTTAGTAGTTTCTTCTTTTTTTAGATGAAAATGGCAGGATGTTTCCTGGATTACCTAGCCAAGAATGAGGTGAAGGTCTGTAAGAAAAAAATGGACTTAATTCATCAATCTTCATCATCTCATCTCTGTTATTTAACTGAAAACAACACAACAACAACCTATTTGTGTAGAGATATGCGAGTCACCAGTTATATTTCGTTATCTTTCATGGGGAAAAATCGTTTTTCTAAGTATTCTCAGTTCCGTGACATTCATAAAACAAACTCTTACCGAAATATTCAGGTCCCGCAAAACCCTTGAAACCATTTATTTTCTCATATTGTGATTAATTTTTCAGGTCCCCCGAAACCCTCGAAAATATTATTTTGCTCATAAGAAGTTCACAAGAAGAGATATCTCAACAGACAACAATTTATAGATCAGCGTTAATTAAGGCAGGTCGTTCGTCCTAGCGAGTTACTAGTTTTGTCCGCGGAGCACTCTATCTTAGGTAATTTCACTGTAACGGTATCTGGATTTGAACCTAGAACACCTGGAACTAGCTATGCTACTATCTCTTTTGTTGTTGGTGCTGACAACTACTGCCTTTCGTTCGTCCTTGCACCAACAATGGAGTACTAGGCCAATGTCGTAATTAGGGAAAGGACCGAGACCAATTGAGATAGTTACAAATCGATCTATTTAATACAAAAAGATAGTAATAGAACAACGTAATATTTCTCCATCTAAAATCTAATCTATATTTTGATTCCTGGTAGGTAATAGTACTAACTGAACCTTAAGATAATCTCGTAAGAAAGAGAACTAATTGTTTACTATGTAGAAAGACTCTGACACATGGAAAACATGAGCAAGTAGCTCACACAATGAATTCGTTGCCATATTATCTATGCCTGATGGCATCACTGGGCTTCTAATCATGGCGGTCAATCACTATTACTACCATGTTTGTTCCTGAAGAATCATGACCCATAAAAAAAACTTATTGATGATAAGTTGACGTCCTATAATATACTACATTGGGTTTTAATTGGACACAACCTTAGTATTATGCAACAATATGTAGTGGCGAAGCTTTTGGACGGACATGACCATAGCCAGGGTGAGCTTCTTGTTATGGTTGTAATTGATGGATAGTCCTATGAGGCTCTAGTTGATATAATAAATGCCATGCTCATGTATCATCTCTGCCTGAAGGTCTTATAACGAACGCGGCTAGGGGAATCAAAATAAGGTTCCGATGGGCTTTCTCCATCAAGGTAATCTAGAGTCGTTTATAGGGCAATTACAGAGGGGAATTCATTCCACAATCCATGATTCTAGCTATGTGGATGAAATAATTATAGAGTAGTTATGGAGGGGATAAGCGAGGAGATATCCCTGATTGCTGCTATGTGGATGAGAAGGAAGGAATGCAAAGGAAGGATCTATTACCGTAAAGGAAGGACCGCTACCACCACAAAACAGGTATACATTGAACGAAGTATCTTAAAACTCGGCCCTAGAGCGAGGTACGAAGCATGCATGTGACTGTAGCATCCCACAAGTTGATAAGAAGAAAAGCATATGAAATTGGAAGGAAATCCAAGATAGGGATCAATATATTCCCCACAGTAGACATTGAATAGACTTAAATCGGAAGACGCATAGAAAAACCTAGATGAATATGACTGCAATAGCCCACCCATCCTTTCTGCCAAACAAATAGTGAAAGTCTTACACTTGTAGAAAGATACCCAAATAGCGCTATAAATATTCAATAGGGCATGGAAACAAGATGGTTACAAACATAATCTTTACACTTACATATTCATGATTTAGAAGCTAATTGATGCAAAATACTATGAAGAGGCAAATACTATGCTTAATGAAATGAATGCAAATAACTTCTAATGTAGGGATGTTGTTGTGTTCAATAGCTTGATTAAGAGTTGTGGTCAGGCCTTGTTGATGGAAGCAACTTTCAAGGTATTTCATTGGATGCATGATTTCTGCAAACCTCATATTGTTTCCTATAATGTTCCTCTAAGTGCCTTGGTGCAAAACCATCGCCAGGAAACTGCTATTGCATTCTTCAACCAGTTGGGTTGTGCTGGAATTCCTCTCATAGTCTCAACCTTCAATATCACCATTAATGCACTTTGTTATGTCAAGAGAGTAGAGGAGGCAATTGGGATTTCACGACAAATTCTTGAACATAAATGGCCCTCCACGTCTGCATTTATAATACACTTATAACAGGATTTTTTGATAAAGGAGATCTCAAACCAGCCACCAAGTTCCTGGTTGAGATGGTGAGTAAGAAATTAAGCCTTAATCCAATGCATGATGTTGCAATCTAGGTGCAACCATAATTCTTTGAAGCAAAAGTTGTTGAAATTAAAGGTTGTTTAAATCCGCTACAATGTATTTAACATATTTAAATTTAAGGTTTTCCCCTTATATCTTTAATATATTAAGTGGCCAGATGTTTCAAACGACCAACCACTTGCCTAGGGAAAACATCCAGCTGTTATACATCGGGAGAACCCGCATCTTCCAAGAACGTTTTAAACATTGGCCAGTGTGATACATGAAGCATGTTATACATCGATAGAACCTGTGTCTTCCAAGAACGTTTTAAACGTTGGCCAATGTGATACAGGTGCTACCTTAGCTTCGCTCTTGCTGCCTTAGATGTCGTTTCCTTTGTTGCAAATGTCTTTCCTAGAACAACATAAAGTCAAGCTACACTTGTCTCCGCGAGATCTCCTGTTGCTTACTTAGCCACTGGATCAACCGCCTTTGTTACCTTCTCCATAGGTGGTGCCTATTCCTTTGTAGGCTATGCATATGGATATGTTTGAGGACACAAATGTAGCGTTGGTCGATTAGCTGAATCATAAGAATCAATAGACTTTACATCAACGACATAATCCTCAAAGTGAGGTGGTTAAAGGAATAATGAAATTCCATAGTCTAGTACAAAGTCTCATGAATCCACATTTGTCAGGACTCATGGGCCTCTATTGCAAGCATTCTATAATGACAATGGCCATGTGTTGGGGTAAGTTTTCTCTACAGTGAGTATATTTTCTGAGATCATATTTTCCTATATTTTCTGTAATGACAAGAGAGAACAATAATTTAAAAATCAAGCTTATTGGTATTGTTATTTGATTTATACAAAATTTTCTTACATTAAATTTTCAAACTTTCAACCATTTTCAAACTTTCACAGCAGGTTTCCCTACGACTATGACACTTGTTAAATCATATACTCATATATAATAATAGTGGAAAGTTAATTAATAAAATTTAGTTGATTAATTACCATATAATTGGTATTTGTTACCATAAAGCCATCTACTTCCATATTTACTTTTTTCAATGGACATCAACCTCATATATAAAAGCTCACTACAGATTTATATGCATTTTGGTTTATGTCAAGAAAGAGAGTTTATTTATTAACTCAAATGTAATTTCATTGTTTTGGATTCTTAATCAAATTTACACGCAACTATAGAAAAAAGTAAATGGAAATATAAGTATGTTGCAAGCTTGTTACCCATGCCTTCTTACCGATAGTAACGATAACATTTACATTAATCTACCCATGCCTTCTTACCAATACTAACAATAACATTTACAGTAATTTAATTAATATGACTGCAATAAGTTCGGATGGTTCGGGTCAATTTCAAATAGTTTGAGATTTTGTGACATTTCAACTTAATTTTTACTATGCAAATTTCTTGAAAAGTATTATTTTATAGATTCAAAATGAATTAAAAGTTAAATTCAATTTGTGGACATTTTATATTTATATTAATTTTCTTAAGTTAATAAATTTATAATTTATATATATATTTTTATTGAAAAATAACCTAATTTATAACACATCTTTAATAATAAAAAAATCTAAATTTTTAAAATAACATGCAACATTAACATTTGAGTTTAACCCAACTCATTTTCAATTAAAATAATTTAATTGAAACATATTTTTATTACATTTGAGTACAAGATTATTATCTACTACATAATTTTCAACTATTTGTTGGAATAATGATACAGGACAACCCATTATTAATAAAATGATTTTTATAAATTCTTATTATACCATGCAACATTAACACTTAAACTTAACCTAATTCATTATTGAGTTAGAAAATTTATCTCAAACACATTAACACTTGAGTTTAACATGACTTATTATCCCCTCGAATGGGGTGGTAACTGATGGGGCATTAACCTCACACATAGTGAGTCAAGCCGCCACTACGTTACATGATATTGCATGTTTTTCAGATGCTAAGTTGAGGTGTAGACTGGTACAAGGAAATGAATAGGTGGGGGGATGGGCAGCGTACGGTCTTCCCCACTCCAACAACCGAACTAATGACTCTAGAAAAGAAGACAAGACAAGAGTATGGGGTTTGGGTTAGGCAAAGTATACACAACCTCCCTCATTTTTCTTTGATTTAATTCAAAGGAGGGTTGATGTGGTGGTGTTTTAGCAATGTTATGGGGAATTTGTATGGAAACTAGGATTAGAAGAAAGTGGGAGATCATGACTTAGAGTGGCGATGGCTCTCCTAGCCAGAAAATAATTATTAAGATTCAAGGAATTTTCTTTATGAGGTGGGCTCAAGATCCTCCAATGATGGGAACAACTTCCTTTTTAAGGTAGTTGTTCTCTGACTTTTTTGTTGGTTCTCCTATCTGGATGGTTTTTTAATTCCCAGTTATGTAGGTGTGATTTATGTGGGTTCTTCTAAGGCTCTTTGGTCTGGCTGGGGATTTATATGCGTTCCTCTGAGATTCTGCCCGAAGATCTTATAACGAACGCGGCTAGGGGAAGCACAATAAGGTTTCGGTGGGCTTTCTCCATCAAGGTAATCTAGAGTCGTTTATAGGGAAGTTACAGAGGGGAAGTCATTCCACAATCCCTGATTTCGGCTATGTGGATGAAACAATTATAGAGCAATTATGGAGGAGATAAGCAGGGAGATATCCTTGATTGCTACTATGTGGATGAGAATGAAGGACCACAAAGGCAAGATCTATTACCGCAAAGGAAAGACCGCTACCGCCAAAAAATAGGTATACATTGAACGAAGTATCTTAGAACTCGGCCCTAGAGTGAGGTACGAAGCATGCATGTGATTGTAGCAGCCCACGAGACGATAAGAAGAAAAGAGTATGAAATTGGAAGGAAATCAAAGATAGGGATCAATATATTCCCCGTAGTAGACATTGGATAGACTTAAATCGGAGGACGCACAGAAAAAACTAGATGAATATCATTGCAATAGCCCACCCATCCTTTTTGCAAGACAAATAGTGGAAGTCTTACACTTGTAGAAAGATACCCAAATAGCACTAGAAATATTCAACACGACAGGGGAACAAGATGGTTACAAACACAATCTTTATACTTACAAATTCATGATTCAGAAGCTACTTGATGCAAAATACCATGAAGAGGCAAATACTATGCTCAATGAAATGACTGCAAATAGCTTCTGAAGTATTGATGTTGTTGTGTTCAATAGATTGATTAAGAGCTATGGTCAGGCCTTGTTGATGGAAGTAACTTTCAAGGTATTTCATTGGATGCATGATTTATGCAAACCTGATATTGCTTCCTATAATGTTCTTCTAAGTGCCTTGGTGCAAAACCATCGCTAGGAAACTACTATTGCATTCTTCAACCAGCTGGGTTGTGCTGGAATTCCTCTCATAGTCTCAACCTTCAATATCACCATTAATGCACTTTGTTATGTCAAGAGAGTAGAGGAGGCAATTGGGATTTCACGACAAATTCTTGAACATAAATGGCCCTCAACGTCTGCATTTATAATACACTTCTAACAGGATTTCGTGATAAAGGAGATCTCAAAGTAGCTGCCAAGTTCCTGGTTGAGATGGTGAGTAAGAAAATTAAGCCTTAATCCAATGCACGATGGTGCAATCCAGGTGCAACCACAATTCTTTGAAGCAAAAGTTGTTAAAATTAAAGGTTGTTTAAATCCACTACAATGTCTTTAATATATTTAAATTTAAGGTTTTCCCCTTATATCTTTAATATATTAAGTGGCCAGATGTTTCAAACGGCCAACCACTTGGCCATGGAAAACATCCAGTTGTTATACATCGGGAGAACCCACGTCTTCCAAGAACATTTGAAATGTTGGTTAGTGTGATACAAGAAGCGTGTTATACATCGGGAGAACCTGCGTCTTCCAAGAACGTTTTAAACGTTTTCCAATGTGATATAGTTTCTACCTTCGCTTCACTTCTGTTGCCCTAGATGTTGTTGCCTTTGTTGCAGATGTCTTTCCTAGAAAAACATAAAGTCAAGCTACACTTGTATCCACGGGATCTCCTGCTGCTTACTCAGCCATTGGATCAACTGCCTCTGTTACCTTCTCCATGGGTGGTGCCTATGCCTTTGTAAGCTATGCGTATGGATATGTTTGAGGACCCAGATGTAGCGTTGGTCGATCAACTGAATCATAAGAATCAATAGACTTTACATCAACGACATAATCCTCAAATCCAGGTGGTTAAAGGAATAATCAAATTCCATAACTTGGTACAAAGTTTGATGAATCCACATTTGTCAGGGCTCATGGGCCTCTATTGCAGGCAGTCTATAATGGTGATGACCATGTGTTAGAGTAAACTTGCTCTACAATGGGCATATTTTATGAGATCATATTTTCATATATTTTCTATAATGAGAAGAGAGAGCAATAATTTAAGAATCAAACTTATTGGTATTGTTATTTGATTTATATAAATTTTTCTTACATTAAATTTCAAAACTTTCAACCATTTTCAAATTTTCACCAGGACTAAATTACCCTCAACACTTATTAAATCATATACTCATATATAATAATAGTAGAAAATTAATTAATAAAATTTGATTGATTAGTTACCATATACAATTGGTATTTGGTACCATAAAGCAATCTACTTCCATATTTACTCTTTTCAATGGACATCAACCTCATATACAAAAGTTTATTACAAATTTATATGGATTTTGGTTTATGTCGATTTTGATTTATGTCAAGAAAAAGAGTTTATTTATTAGCTCAAATGTAATTTCATTGTTTTGGACTCTTAATCAAATTTACACGCAACTATAGAAAAAAGTAAATGGAAATATATGTTACAAGCTTGTTACCCATGCCTTCTTACCCATAGTAACGATAACATTTACATTAATCTACCCATGTCTTCTTACCAATACTAACAATAACATTTACAATAATTTAATTTAATTTAATTAATATGACTGCAATAAGTTCGGATGGTTCGGGTCAATTTCAAATAGTTTGAGAGTTTGTGACACCTCAACTTAATTTTTACTATGCAAATTTCTTGCAAAGTATTATTAGATATATAAAAAATGAATTAAAAGTTAAATTTAAGTTGAGGATATTTTATACTTACATCAATTTTTTTTTAATATTAATTTTTTCTTTAATAAAATTAAATTCAATTCAGTTAATAAATTTATAATTTATTTATATTTTTTTATTAAAAAATAACCTAATTTATAACACATCTTTAATATAAAAAAGATTTAAAATTTTTAAAATAACGTACAACATTAATACTTGAAATTAACCCAACTCATTTTCAATTAAAATAATTTAATTGAAACATATTTTTAATATTACATTTGAGTACAAGATTATTATCTACTACATAATTTTTAACAACCCATCATCAATAAAATGATTTTTATAAATTCGATTGTGACACCTCAACTTAATTTGTGACACCTCAACTTAATTTTTACTATGCAAATTTCTTGCAAAGTATTATTAGATATATAAAAAATGAATTAAAAGTTAAATTTAAGTTGAGGATATTTTATACTTACATCAATTTTTTTTAAATATTAATTTTCTCTTTAATAAAATTAAATTCAATTCAGTTAATAAATTTATAATTTATTTATATTTTTTTATTAAAAAATAACCTAATTTATAACACATCTTTAATATAAAAAAGATTTAAAATTTTTAAAATAACGTACAACATTAATGCTTGAAATTAACCCAACTCATTTTCAATTAAAATAATTTAATTGAAACATATTTTTAATATTACATTTGAGTACAAGATTATTATCTACTACATAATTTTTAACAACCCATCATCAATAAAATGATTTTTATAAAATGATTTTTACAAATTTTTTATTAACTACAAATTTATATGGATTTTGATTTATGTCGATTTTGGTTTATGTCGAGAAAGAGAGTTTATTCATTAACTCAAATGTAATTTCATTGTTTTGGATTCTTAATCAAATTTACACGCAACTATATAAAAAAGTAAATGGAAATATAAATATGTTACAAGCTTGTTACCCATGCCTTCTTACCCATAGTAACGATAACATTTACATTAATTTACCCATGCCTTCTTACCAATACTAACAATAACATTTACAATAATTTAATTTAATTTAATTAAAATGACTGCAATAAGTTCGGATGGTTCGTGTCAATTTCAAATAGTTTGAGAGTTTGTGACATCTCAACTTAATTTTTACTATGCAAATTTCTTGCAAAGTATTATTAGATATATAAAAAATGAATTAAAAGTTAAATTGAATTTGAGGATATTTTATACTTACATCAATTTTTTTTAAATATTAATTTTCTCCATAATAAAATTAAATTCAATTCATTAATAAATTTATAATTTATTTATATTTTTTATTGAAAAATAATCTAATTTATAACACATCTTTAATATAAAAAAAAATTAAAATTTTTAAAATAACGTGCAACATTAACGCTTAAAATTAACCCAATTCATTCTCAATTAAAATAATTTAATTGAAACATATTTTTAATATTACATTTGAGTGCAAGATTATTATCTTTTACATAATTTTCAACTATTTGCTGGAATAATGATATAGGACAACCCATCATCAATAAAATGATTTTTATAAATTCTTATTATACCATGTAACATTAACACTTAAACCTAACTTAACTTGTTATCAAGTTAAAAAATTTAGCTCAAACACATTAACACTTGAGTTTAACATGACTTATTATCTCCTTGAATGGGGTGGTAATTGATGGGGCATTAACCTCACACTTAGTGAGTCAAGCCGCCACTCCATTACATGATATTGCATGCTTTCCAGATGCTAAGTTGAGGTGTAGACTGGTACAAGGAAATAAAGAGGTGAGAGGATGGGCATTGTACGGTCTTCCCCACTCCAACAACCGAACTAATGACTCTAGAAAAGAAGACAAGACAAGAGTATGGGGTTCAGGTCAGGTAAAGGATACACGACCACCCTCATTTTTCTTTGATTTAATTCAAAGGATGGTTGGTGTGGTGGTGTTTTAGCACTGTTATGGGGAATTTGTATGGAAACTAGGATTAGGAGAATGTAGCACCCTATTTCCCCGAGCTTGTAAATATAACTATAATGGCCAAGAGGCTATGGAAAAATCCATATGTGTGAATGTTGATTGGATGGACGTTTGAATGAAAGGTAAATGAATGTAAATCTTGTTATTTACTAAAAATTGGATAGTGTTGCGTGACTGCTGGAAGGGGGGGGTGTACTTCGAAAGACCACGAATTATATACAACGAGATGGTGAAGGGGACCAGGAATGGCTGCGTTGGCCTTCACCAAGCCAGTACTTATTGGATTTAATTTCTCAGGACTAGAACCATCCTTTGACCCAGAAATGAATTATAGTCAGGCTGGTAGGTGGGAGGACCTCCTCAAGAGTTAATGAGGGGATGGGGCATTGCACCCATCTGTAAGGCTTCTAGACTTGACCGCGGGCTGGGAATTCGAGCCACACACAACCTTACTGAAAGAGGTGAGAAAGGAGGGTGTGGTGTGCAGAGGGAGGCCAATAGAGAGTGCAGAGACGAGAGGTGAATCTCTCGGGTTCAAGGAAGAACTGGAAATAAGCATTCTGGTCATAGGAAATGGCGGGGAAGGTTATGATACAAGATGATAAACGAGGTCGATCCTCCTTTCTTGGTGTCGTGTAAACCATTGCTAAGAGCCTGCGAGAGGAGGAGAGTAACCTCCGTCCCTACTGTTGTTGAGCCAACATAAAGGATTGCGTAGCAGAGCATCACGGTCTAGCTCAGAGGGTGGCTAGTGGTAAATCCGTTTGGAGCGACTGAGCCTGTGGTTGGGTGGAAACAAGCACCCCTTCCAGCAATCGCTTCACATTGTCTAGTCCTGATAAGTATTTTCCCTGCTTTATTTGTTAAACTAGAATGATGGAGGATTGCTTGGACTTATGCATATGTGAATTTATAAATGTCTTCTATGTGAAATGGCTATGTCATGTATATGCTTTCATCCCCTTGTAAATTTACACTTCCAACTGATAGGTTGCATGCGATATCAAGATAAGATAAGATGGCAAGATAAGAGATATCGTGTCGACCCGAAACCATCCGTCTGAAGAGGATACCTCTTCCAGACCCCTTTGTCGTGCGACCATAATGCCAGACCCAGGTCCTTAACCCTTTAATG
>SNQJ01S0198908.1:4899-17130 GCA_010110895.2 Picea sitchensis
TCAACAACCAAAATTATTTAAAATTCAAATGACAACGTTCTACTCTAGTTTTCAACTATAATTTCCTATCAATTTCACAAAATTGAATGTAGTCATACTACAACATTGGAATACTAATGTACTCATACCTCAACATTGGAATTCTTCTACCTTATTAAGAGTCCTCAATTAAATTGCATTTCACCATCTTCCCAATTTCAAACAAGTTCGACAGGAACTTGGCCATTTTTAATGAACATTATAGATTTACTTTAATATATGTTTATCATTATTAAGCAAACTTTCATTTTATTGCAAGTACCTATAGTAGTGGCCTATCAAACTTTAATTCTTTTGTAGACATAGTACCTGGATGGTAGTAAAGACCATACATACCATAATAATTTTTAATCTCAATCTCAACTTTTTGTCATATAAAAAAGAATTTAATCTTAAAAACGTTTCCTTGATTTTCTCAATCCTTATTAAATCTACATTTACTTCTATTGATGTTGTTTAACATGTGTTTCCCACTTACCTCGCCATCCTTATTACATCTGCAATTAAATTTATCTAGCTCGGTAGGGACTACGTTGCCATGCAACCCTTGTTTGTTTATATGAGTAGTTGAAATCATATAGGAGTAGTTGAAATTATATATGTAACATGTGTTTATATAGTTATAAATTATATACTTGAAATACAGTCTAAGTGGGCCTAATGGTTAAGAACATGTGTTTCCTCTTAAGAGGTCACAAGTTCAAATCAAGAGGGGGGTAGGGTAAGTATACCTTCGTAGACTTTACCAATCAAATCGTTGGGCGGATGGGGGTCCCTTGTCCCACAAACAAGGGGGTCTCATACACCAATTTGGTGTGCTGGCTTAGCCGTGACCTTAAAAATAGATTATTATTATTATTATTATTATTATGTATATAAATGATTTAATATGTTGAAATTATATATGTATGTAAATGATCTAATATGTTGAAATTGATAGTTTTCTTTGCTTACATACTAGTTTGGAATTGTCAATGTACAATGCGCTTTATTTTTGTGTCCAAATAACATATATGCTAAACATATTTGACTCCGAATGTAATTCATCTCACTTCCCAAGAAATAGCCAATAGAGCTTGAGAGGGATAATCATAATCATATGATAACGATGATGGTGATGGTTAATGCCCATCGAAACCAAAATTGGTCTATCCGACCTTAAGAAACATAAGAAATTACTTGGATTTTTTAAAATGTTATTTCAATGCTTGAAAAACATTAAGAGAAGCGTTCCAAGATCACTAAAGTTTTGATGACTTAGAAGGTTAGGAAGGTCGATATTGTGACAAGCATTTTGAAATTGAGATCTAATTTGGGTATACGTAGGACACTTTAGGAGAAAGTGTTTTTCATCCTCAACCCTCTTGGTGTCGCAAAGGTGACATATTCTTTCCTACCATGGTGTTTTAGGATTGCCCAATGCAAAGTTTCATTGTGTAGCTCATGAGAATTAGTTCTTAATTTATCAATATCGATTCTTTTATTTATGTTAGTCAAAATAGAGATATGCTTTTGATCTTCAAGATTAGGGTTAACCACTTCCTTATGGCGTTGTCTAATCGTTCTACGAAATGGCTTTTTTCCCCGGAATCCGATGACATAAATATGCACGAAATCACTATTCTTTGTTGTGAAATCAATTTCTAGATTCAGAAATGGATTCAACATGTTGAATAACCCCCGGGGCACTTGGATTATACATAAATAAACACTCGAATATGTGGATCTAACAATTTCTAGCCGAATTTCGAGAAAATGTCCTCGGAAAATATCGTCAGAGAGGAGTCATTTCATATAACGTTTAGACTATGACCTTCCTTATAATATCTTAAGTTTATTTTATCCTCTAATTCTTTATCGCACCATAGATTCTCCTTAAATTTAGCTTGTACAGTCTTTTTAATATCATCAATATTCTGCAGAATAACTTCTTCTTTTATTCCCTAATGATTTAGCCAAGACTTGGCATCATTATGCCATCCTCGCTTGAGTTATTGGTGATTTTGGCTAGAGTCTAAAGCAATTTGGGGGAGCCTCTTGTCATCCATGTTGTTTATCTTGTTCTTGTACATTAAGTACCTAATCATAGTTGTGCTCTCAATGGGAGAAAAGACTGCTTCTATGAGGAGGATAAGATATGGTGTATTGCCTTTAATTTCAAGATTATAAGTTATAAAATTCTTTTGGATATGTTATATCTTTCTCTAGGACTCTTGAGAGATATTGCATCCACAAACTTCACATCCATATAAGACAACAAGAGTGACAAGAGTCTCAAAGAGGAGCTTTTTCTTATCCCATAGCCAAAGGTATGTTAATTTACAATTATTCTCTAGCCCATAATAAGCTTTCCACCCTCCATTTATCCTTTTCTCAATGTTATAGTTCCAATTGACCTTGTGATGAATATCAATTCCAAGATACTTGTACGAAGGCACTTCCCCCAAGATATTGTTGTCATATACAAAAGTATCGTAGGTGATCTTGTTGGATTTAATGATCGTAACCTTCATTTTGTCAGTGTTCACAGTCATACATGTACTAGAGCAGAAGTCCTTGAGGATTCTAAGCTACTTACTAAGGTCATAGGGATTCCTTGCAATAATTATATCATAATCATATAAAAAATTCAACTATGAAAAAAAATTAAATCATAAATGATAATTATATTTTAAAATTTACTATAAGCAATGAAAACAAACTTATCTTTTTTAATCTAGTCTAAAAGCGCTTTAAAGGATTATGCTATCTAATGGTGAGAAAAAACATGTTAAGGGAGCTATGGAATATGGGCGAATCCATGAATCTCTATCACACTTTTTGGCAAGTGGAGAGGGCGAAAAATGGTCTTAGCATACCCTTGATTGAGGGATAACCTCAATTGAGGTTATAAACCTGTGATTGAGGTTTAACGATCTCAATCGAGAATGTAAAACCTCAAGAGGTCTTAAGTCAACCTAGGACCTTGAATCAAGGGTCTCTAAAACACATGCTCAATCCCTTGGTCAAGATAATTTAAATCCTTGATTAAGGGTTTAAAAGTCAATAAACCTTCCCCATTTTTGCAAGTTTTCATTGAGTTGCAACTTCCAGTGGGTGAAATGCGTTCACTTCTTCCATGGAAGGTGGCATACTTGATGCTCATAGATTCATCATTGAATTCTCTATCCAATGACATATAACTTTTCCATTTTCAATTCCATACTATATTTTTATTTTATTTTGTTCTAAAACTTATGCACAATTTTCTCTCTCTAGTAATGAAGGCGCTAACACAGAAATCAATAAGGGTAGGATAGTTGAGCTTTGAAGGGACAATGAATCCTTCCACCTAGTCACATTGCCTCTAAACTTGCCTTTTGCATTTTCAATAACAAAATTCCACCCTTGGAGCCTTCTTGACAAAAAACAAATATTGCATCTTCCTCATGTGGCATCATTTATTGGATCATTACAATATCGAGCTTATATCCATCAATCATCCTACCTTAGGATTGTGCTTCATGGGGTGATCCTAACCCACAAATATTGATAGAAAGAAAGTTCATTTGTTACCACTAAATGGGGACTTTTCCTACACTAAGAGCCCTTGGGATGGTTTGTTGCTTATATGCTATATAATCTCTTTATTTATGTCTTGTTGTGATAGGTTTAGATAAGATCTTATGTGTTGACTTAGGTTAGATAGATGTTATATTTGTGAGGGGTCTAAACCCCATTTTATTCTTGTGATTTCTACTTCCCTTGTTTTCTTCATATCAAACTTCATATGGTAAATTTTTCTAGAACCTGGGATAAAGTCCTCATCAAAGTTGGAGTTATTATGACTTCTACCATAAGAGATTAGGATCTCTATCTCCCTTGTCTCATGAAAAACTTGAGTTTTTGAGCTCTCGTGGCACTATTCATACTTTATTTTTTACAAGTTACCCCTTTTGAGATCCCTATCATTCCCAAAGTTTTGTCTCTCATTGACTCTTTCTCTTAAGAGGCTTCCATTCTAGGCCTCTTTGTGCTAACTTGGCCTACCTTCCCTTTCTTTTTATCTTTACCTTTCACTTATATCCTATCAACAAAATTTTGTTTCTTCCAACTCCACTTCTCTTTGGGAATTTTCATGTTTCTGCCCAAAAACCATCCACTTTTCTTCAGATGATTGAAACATTCAGTGTACATAAATAGAGGCATCAATCCCTTTCCAAAGCCAATTCACTTAAATCACAAGCATTACATTTCTTATAGGGAGTTTTGCTTTCTTTTGATTTTGATTTTTGCTTTCTGAAGAGACTTCTTAGGGTCCATATATAAGGTTTTTTCCCTTGATTTTTATGGAAGTTTCTTTGAGATCTGGTGCTAACTAGCTTTTGAGACACAAACTAAGAATAACCTCTTCTTTTTCATCTAGTTTGTCATCTTCATCCATGTCTTTCTTTGGGCATGTTATTTTTAGGTGCCCATAAGCTTTGCATATAGAACATCTAAAAGGAATGTTAACATAATACAAATGTTATTTATAAGCCTATCTCCCTATTATACCCATCATATCTCTAAGTCCATCACCCAAATTGAGTTCTACATATATTTTTTCCACTATTGTTGATTCTTTCCACTTGGTTTTCTCATCAATGTTTAGGGATCTACCCATGCCACCTATTGCTTTGAAAACCTTCTCTTGCCACAACATTAGAGGAAGGGATGGAAGCTTTACCCATACGAGAATGTTTTCAACTTATTCCTTCATGGGGTCAAAACAAGGATACCATAACTTTAAAGAGAGTATAAAATTGTCCCAAGACTACTTATCTTTGCCTATGGTGTCTTCTTCATTGACATTCTTAAAGATGAAATTGATCTATTCTCTCAAAAGAATATGGAACACCAAGGTGTATTGATCCAAATTATTTTCGGCACAAAATGAGAGCAGAGATATAATAAAGAAATGCACAGAGATATCGTAGATATCCAATAATATAACATAAATGTATCAGAGATGCAACCATAAACATAGAGATACAGTAATACACGATTTCTATTAATGAAAGAAATGTACAGAGAATGTAAAAATACAGAGTGAAAGACTCGCTAGAATGGTGGCGGCTTATCTATGAGAAGAGATGCGACGACTACTCGCATTCGCAAGATGATGATTACAATGAGGCTCTGAAGGCCTTTTTACAATAACCAGAATTGTCAAAAACCTTAGACATCCAAAAACCTAACCCTAGGAGATGAAGCGCCAAAAGTCATGTGGGCCCCGTTTGGGTAAGTAAGTACATCAACTTCCCGGGGTCGTAACTTTTGCATACGATCTTCGTTTGACGTGCTCAATACCTCGTTAGAAAGATCTATCCGAGGACTAGATCTTCGTTTGACCTACTTAATACTTGTTTTCCCAAAAAAACGTTGTTTAGGGCCTCAAAACGGCTCTGGAAGTTCAGGACCTGAAAAATTGTTAAAAATAGTAAATTACCAAAATTGTCATAACACTGTTTTGAGCCAGTTGGAAAAGGTGGGTGGCCACCGATATCCACCTGGATCAATCCTCCCTCCTTAGGAAGCAATGGTCTCCATTTCTTTGAGTTCCTGGGGGAGAGAGGGAAGTGTTTGCTGAATCTGAATCTTGGTGAGTTGCTTGCCTTGCTGGAGACGTTGCGCTACTTAGTTTGTGGAAGGCTGTCATGAACCTGTTGTTGGCGGGGTTGACTCTGTTCAACCAGTTAGGGTATCTGAGATGACTGTGTACAAAAGGAATCTTTGCATTTTGTTGCAATCTTGTCGACCTGCTTCTATTGGATAGAAGGTGCTTGGGCCGAGGCTGTAGTGGTTGCAGTGTCCTTCTATTCCCCTTTTGAATAGATTGTGAAGAAGATGACTTTTGTAGTATGAGATACTACCTTGCGACACTGTTTAGGTGGGACAATAGTTGGAACTACCTTTGGTATTCTGTAGAGATGACCCCCCAGAGTAACAATGACACTATGGGGTCGAGACTTATAGATAGCATGGTGCTTCCACATAAATGGTTGGCCCAAAAGAACATCACATACATCAAGTGGGGAAATAACACATAATACCTCATCCTTGAAGGGATGGATGTTGTATGACAGTCGACACTGTTCGTTGAATCGAAGATCTCGTCCCTGGTGAAGCCACCCGATGTTGTATGGTTACGGGTGTGGTGTTGTTGACAATCCCAACTGTTTGATGACCTTTGTTGAGATGAGGTTCTTTTGGCTTCCACTATCAACAATAAAATGCAGTGGGGTCCCCTTCACCCACATCTGTGAATGAAAAAGGCGCCCCCCCTCTTCAGGATCTGTTGGTTCTTCTGGTTGAATTACTACGGTTGCGACAATAGCAGTGGGGTCTACGTCGATGATCTGTCTTTTACCAGTATTTTCAGAATAAGATTATGAATCAGGGTTTGACTCCTTGTCTTTGATCTCGACCACCAATCACTGTTTTGAGCGACATTCATCGGTGTTGTGCCATGGGCTTTTGTGGAAATCACACCATTTTTTGGTGTCCTTCGTGTTCCCATGACCCTTCTTTTCCTGTGGTTTAGATTGGTTTTCAGGAAGGTGTTTGTTAGAGCCATCTTTCTCATACTATGGTTGTTGTGGATTTGCAGATCCGAAATCCCGTTTGTTATGGTGCTTAAACTTCTGCTCGATTTTAACAACATATCGATAAACAAAACCGAGTGATGAGATGTCCATACAATCCATTTTAGTTTGGATGTATCTGTGTAGAGCCCTGTGGTATTTCAGAACCAGATGTCGCTAAGAGTCTTTGATACCCAACTTGGTGCACAAGGTATGGAAGGTATTGGTGAACTCCGGAACTGCTTGGCCCGTTTCTTGTCGCAATGTAGTCCATCCAATGTATTGGTCCTCATAGTTGCCAACAGGGTAATATTGTTCATTTACTGCATCCACAAAAAAATCTCAAATGGGCTCGACCCCATATATTCCAGACTCCTCTATGGAACTTTTCTCCCAGTAAGTTTCCCACCAATGTTTGACATGGGGGAGAGCTTTAAGGAGTGCGAAGGTAATCTTTTCCCTGTCGGAAAAATTATGAACAAAGAAATAACCTTCTAACAGATTTAACCATTTGTTTAGGGCATCCGCATCTATTTGACCTTCAAATATGGGAATATCAAAGTTAACCTGTACCTTGAAAGGAGAGGTGCTTCCAATGTGGTTGTTTGATGAAGATGCGCTTGTTGCTATCGACAAGCGTTGAAGGACGTGGGAAAATTTCTCCATCATTTTGTCCCTCTATCGCGTGAGAGCTCGCTCAAGCAACAAATTGATAGGATCATCTGCTTCGTCGTCTTTCTTTTCTTTCGCCATGGAGGGTTTCTTGGGCGTGCGAGAGCGATTGTTTTCAAGAGAGACAAGCTCGAGACCCAACTTGCTATACTCAAACCTCGTCGAGGACATGCACTGAAAAAAACGATCAAGACCAGCTTTCTTTGATACCACTGATCCAGATTATTTTCGGCACGAAATGAGAGTGGAGATATAATAAAGAAATGAACAGAGATATCATGGATATCTATTAATATAACAAAAATGTATCAGAGATGCAACCATAAACACAGAGATACAATAATACACGATTTCTATTAATGAAATAAATGTACAAAGAGTGTAAAAATACAGAGTGAAAGACTCATTGGAATGGTGGCAGCTTATCTATGAGAAGAGATGTGACGACTGCTCGCATTTGCAAGAAGATGATTACAATGAGGCTCTGAAGGCCTTTTTACAATAACCATGAATGTCAAAAACCCTAGACATCCAAAAACCTGACCCTAGGATATGAAGCGCCAAAAGTCACGTGGGCTCCATTTGGGTAAGTCAGTACATCAACTTCTCGGGGTTGTAACTTTTGCATACGATCTTCGTTTGAAGCGCTCAATACCTCGTTAGAAAGCTCTATCTGAGGACTACAACTTTGATGTGAGCAACATCAAAGGAAGTACATTGTTGCTCCTCGTTTTCCCCAAAAACGTCGTTTAGGGCCTCAAAACGGCTCTGAAAGTTCAGGACCCGAAAAAACTGCTAAAAATAGTAAATTACCAAAATTGTCAGAAAACTGTTTTGAGCCATTTGGAAAAGGTGGGTGGCCACCGTTATCCACCTGGATCATGTATCCACATAGTTGCTTCCCATGTTGCTTCCAAACTTTTCCTATCCATTGGGATTAATATATTTTTTGAAATCTTCCTCCCATGGAATTTTCCAACCATGGTTGCCCCTTGATATATGGCTACTTGGTTCAAGACTATATCCTCTCTCAACACTAGCTTCATCTTTTCATTCAAAAACTTAACACATTTCTTCCTTCTTCTTCTTTGCTACCTCTCATGAACCATGGCAAGACTGTGCCTTTCCTTGTATAATACTCCTTCTCTCTTATTAACTAACCACCACTTAGAATTTCATCAAGAGATAATTTGCTAACATGAAGACTATTTGAGATTCACATATTCAAGGGTTTTGAAATCGAAAAACCATGCATAACAAAGAACTCAAAGCTAGGGGATACTGCTTCCCTTTTAGCCTCCAAAGGTCTCTTTAATGTGCTTAGCTTCAAAGGATAACTTGCATTCCTCTCTTTAGTTAATATCCCATGGTTACATGTTTCAAAAACAATGGAGGGTATGGAAGAATAGTGCTTATGCGCCTCGAGGATTGAAAATATGTGACTGAACTCCCACTTTTGCTAATTATGTGGTGAAATGATATGCTCCAGATGAGATCACTTTGCTTGATAATATGGATCAACCCCTAATTTGTGTGGTTTCCTTCATTACTCCCAATGACGATATCTATGTACACTTGGTAGATTGAAGAGAGACCCAAATATGTGGATTCGCCACATTTTGAAATGATTTGAAAGTAGCCTTCCCTCACGATTTCATGAATACTTGTGTTTGCTTCCTTTAGGGTGAACAACATTGTTTCTGATTTAATTATGATAATTTTTTTGATAGAATTACCTTCTTTTTGGCTGTCCTAAAAAAATATCTCCCCCTAGGGATTGGCCTATACTAAGGGTTTATAGAGTTAGTACCATTTGAGCTAAAAACCTCCTCCTATTGCTTATTCTTAATATGTGCAACTCTAAGCACCCATTACTTCTTATTGCAAAGGTAAAATGAAAATCCCCTAGATTGGGCCGAAAGATAAATGTGTCAACTCTTTTTTTTGTTGTTGTTGTAAGTACACAGAGCAAATTATATTAATTTAACTATAGTAATTCATACAAAAAATCTTAGTTGTTGGTCTGCCACTTGGGAAACCAGACCAACAACAAAAGAAGAGATATTTAGTCCAAACTGTATGAAACAAGTTTTTTCCTACCCACTGTCTTTCTAGATAACCATAATAAAAATAGTTGTGAGTTCTGCTAACAGTAAAATCATGGCTAGTACTACAATGAGTTACATAAAAACATAGAAGAAAAACCACATTGATTAGTTAGCTAGGGGAGGAGCTTTCGGCTCAGGAGGAGGAGATGGTGCTACTGGCTTGCCTGTTTGGACTATTGTCATTGTCGAGGCTGAGCCAGAGGAAGGGAGATGCGCCAGGGCTTCATACAGGAGTAGATCGAATTTGTCCAATTGGAGCTGAAAGGTATTCTGCACATCCTCACGAGTTTTCATCATTTGTCCCAAGAGCATTTTTAAATTCCACTATAGCTCCACAATTTTCCAATGTTTTGACTCGCATCCCCGCAAACTTTCGATAAATGGCACCCATGTGATTATGGCTTCATCAACCTCTTGCGTCATAGTCATAGTTCTTTCGAGGCGAATCTCTACTTCCACCTCCATGAGACGTTCTTGGATATGGGGCAGAGTAAATTCTTGAAAAGTAGTTGTTGCCGCATATGCTTCATTTTGAACACGAGTGCTTGGAGTGTGACCTCCGCTTGTGCTTGAGGATGGCTCCGTACCTAAACCTCCCCCTCATCTATAGCCTTGGCGATATCCACGATGAGGAGCCATCACACCGTCGACGCTGGTACCAAATGCAAACCAGAGGTAGAGCTAGTGAAGGGTGAGCAACGTCTTGACGTGTTTCGCGTGGCTATGACGTTACCCTGCTAGCTTCTTCCAAACTTCCAGACTCTGAGAATTTAGGTCTTGCCTACTATTTCTAGGAGATGCCATTGACCCCCATGCATTGCCTTCCTCGGTTTTCATGCTTCCTCTACATACAAACTTGTCGATGTCGACCATTCGGGCCATAGTACCTCCCTCCCTCATATTTAATTGCCTCATTACTCGATCACTGTACTTGTGATCTAGCTTTCCTGTCGTCGGACATATGTCGTACCTTCCCCATCGCTTCCTGGTGCTTTGGCGATTGTGAACCAGAGGTCGAAATACTGAGGCATGGTAACCATGTTTATTGCTCATTAAATGTCACATCTACCTGGTTGGAGGGAGCGTCGGCGGTAAGATCTTGCATGCCTGGCAGGTGCGAACATGGCTGGTTGTTTGTGTGGTGAATGGGCTCATCCTTCGATGACTCACTCCTCCTTGGCACCCCATCCGAGGGATGTGTCAAATCTTTTTCCTCATAGGGTCTTTCTCTATTTATTTGCCAAGGAAAATCTCGTGGGGAAACCTAAGGGATGCTTCTTGGCATCCCTAGTAAACCTATCAATGTAATCTGGTGCTTCTCACCCAGGGGGATTTTACTCCAACACTTGTTGACATATAACTAGTGAAATGCCAAACAACGTTGACAACAATAGCTTGAGCTAACCTCTTGGGATATATTCACTTTTCAAGGAAAACCTTGTAAGATCCCCCTCTTCTCTGAAATATTTGGATGGAGGGTGGCTCTACTACCAGTGCTTGATTTGACCCTATGACCTACGACCTCCCCATCTGCAACATGCTTTAAGTGGATGGTTTAATTGATTGAGCTAACTTGTTAAAAATATATTTATATATAAACCAAACCCTAAGTGTTAGCTCAATTAATGGACACTCTTGTGCCAAAGTTTAAGGAATCAAATCCCATTAAATCCCTTGAGATTATTATAAATAATCACTGCAAACCAAAAACATTTATTCTTTTGTTTAGATCCTTGAGATTATTATAAATAATCACTGCAAACCAAAAACATTTATTCTTTTGTTTAGATGTAGAGAATCAGTAAAATTGATCGAAATTATCTAGACAAAATCTAGATCAAATCTAGTTGGCTACCATTATAAATCTTAAACTATGTGCAAATGTCCCACCTAGGAGAGAAACACCTAAGGTTGAGATGATCCACCTAAAAGACACCTACTATTTTAGCTTTTTAAAAATTTAAACCAAAATAAAATAAAGAGAATACAAAACTTACCTCCTACCCATTTAAACTATTTACCCCTCACCATTGCAAACCAAAACCAAAATAGCATTACATAATGTAGGAACCCAAACACAAATCACCACTACAAACCAAAAACATTAACGGAACAGATTTCCAAAACATAGACGGTGAGTCCACATTTTAAAGCCGAAGATAAAAAAAGTTGCGAATCCAAGGGTGCGCATAATCCGCTTGTCTGGAACTAAGAGATATAGGAAACAGGGAATATCAGAGGCAAAAGGAAGTAAGCAGGCGAGTCTCTACAGTCGCAGGGTAGGGTTTTATAGCACAATTTTGCTGATAACTGTGCATCTTAAAACCCTTGCTTGACCCCAAAGAAATTAAAAATTCATTGCGTCGATCTCGGCAGCCGTGAACGCGGAGGCCTCCATGGACGCGGAGGCCTCCAAGAAGGAGCGCCTTCACAAGGCATTCGTAGAGCTGCAATCCCATTCTTCAGCCCTGGTGAACATCACTGTCCAATGGAAGGAGCTCGAAGATGAATTCAACGAGCTGGAGAAGCTCATCCGCTTCGAAGAACTCGGACCAAAGGGGACGGAAAATGAAAAGGAGAAAAAATCCGCCGCAGAAAAGAGCACTGGAAACCCTAAAAATACCTCAGAGAAAAAATCCGTGGCAGAAAAGAGCATTGGAAATTCTAATAAGACCTCGCCGGCCTTAAAAGATGACGTGAAGCCGTGCCCGCAGCTGAAATCTCTATGCGAGAAAATGGACGGCGAGGGCCTCAAGCAGTTCTTGGCCGATTCCCCCAGTGACTTCAAGGTGATCCGTAACGAAGTC
>SNQJ01S0198909.1:5164-17130 GCA_010110895.2 Picea sitchensis
TCTTCATGTCTCATTACATTGCTTGAACCCATTTATATAGTGCTACCATCACCTAAGAACATTCTAGAGGAGGAATCTTCTAGAAGTAGAACCTTCTAAGAAGTCCTCTTACATTTATTATATTTAATTACCAATTTATTATATCTAACTACCATAGTGGGCCTTATTTAATAATATAGTGGACTTAGTCCACCTTACATTGAATGGTCTCCACTATCATCACTATGGGCCCTCTAGGCCCCTCCACTACCTCTCTAGCTACCTTACACCTCCTTATTCAAATATGACCTTCTATTTAGAAGTATAGTCCCAAATATAGAACCCATATAGGAGAGTAGGTCCAATCAATGAATGAAAGATGCATATCTTCATTGGATTGTCTTGAAATTGAAGTTAAAAGCACCACTTTTCTAAGGGTAGTGAGAGTCATATAATTTTTACTCAATTTTGAATATGTTGTTGGTGTCAAACTAAAGTGTGATCAAGAAAATAGTTTCACAAAATACATGTATATATAAACTTGCTCTTATATATATATATATATATATATTATTTTTCTCATTTCATGGAAGGTACCCAAAGTCAATCTTAGAATTTTTTTAAGGTGAAGGTTATTCACAATCAGGCTCGAAACCATTACAATGATATAATAATATATTCGTTAAGAGCTCAACATGTCACTTGTGAGAATTGAACCTAAATGGGGAGGATAACAATCATCCCTCCCAATGACCAGAGTTAAACCCAATTGACATACACACCTCCCAATGACTAAAGGTAAACTCAATTAACAGACATGTGTGTGCATTTATAAACATTTAATATTTTTTTCTCGTAAACTTGCATAACTTTATGGTTTTCTAGCTCTTATCTAATATTATGTTAATATATGTTATTTGAAAAAGTTCTATATTAAATTTTAATTTATTTACTGTTTAGTAGGCACAAAATTCAAGGATGTACTTTATTGGAAGAAGGTATAAGAAGCAATGTGTGTATAATATCAATGGAAATTTAGAGAAAATATACTTTGACAAGGTTGCAATAAAAGGAAAAAAAATTCTAATTTTTTTTAATGAATTTATTTAATGTGTATATAATATCAATGGAAAGATAGAGAAAATATACTTCAACAAGGTTACAATAAAAGGAAAAAAAATTCTAAATAATTTTTTATGAATTTATTTTATGTTTAATAGATTTATTTGTTTTAGGAAATCAAAATATTTTTAAATATTTTTTCAAGTAAAATTCTTAATAATAGATTTTCAAACACCAATAAAATTTACATTGGATTTTATTTAGATCCCTCTAGAGTAATATAAATTTAGAGTTGAGATACATTTGTGCATTAGATTAGATGCATATATAATCTCCTTTTTGTTTTACTAAACTTATATTTTTTCAAATTTATAATCTCCCAAAATGTAAAATTTGCATTGGGTTTTCTTTAAATCCCTCTAGACTAATATAAATTTAGAGTTGAGATACATTTGTGCATTAGATTAGATGCATATATAATCTCCTTTTTGTTTTACTAAACTTATATTTTTTCAAATTTATAATCTCCCAAAATATCTTGTATTTGGTATTAAATCTATAAGTATGGAAAAAAATACAAATATAGTAAATTTAAAAAATCACATGAAATGAAAATAATGTTGCATCACAAAATGTGAAAATCCACACACACATTCAACATTACAACTCCAAAATAACCTCTAAGTTGTTATTCTAATACATTATTTATTATTCTAATACATTATTTATGTTCCTTCCCATATCATGAATTTATATTATTATCTTTGTTTACAAGTAAATCAATTAATTCTTAATATATGTTTGTTTGATATAATGAATCATTGAAACAATCAATATATTAAATCACATATTTTACACATCAAGATTTATTAAAAGAGTCCATATTAACCTTCTATTCATTGATATTTTAAAAAAAGATAATAAAAAAATAACACCCCAGCCAAGCTTGTTCCCTTGCTTAGAAATTAGAGGTAGCCTCTATCATTTTGTATCATTTGATAAAATGTTGTTATTTTAATATTCATTTAATAAAATTTGTAGAAACTATTGAATCAGATTTAATATAATATCTTTATCTATATATCACTTAACAACATTTTTATCATATTTAATTGTAGATGCACCACCTTATTTATTTGAATATATTTTATTTAGTTATATGAAATATAAAATTTATATTGAAATTTTTTAATATAGTTATGTTTATATAAAATCTCCATTATATTAGGATATTTAGATACTTAGGAGTTAGTTAAGATTTATTTAGTCTAATGTGTTGTTAGGTAAAAGTGTGTTTCTTTAGTATGCATTAGTATGCATTTGTAGTTAGGAAATCCAACGGTCACGATATGTTCCCGACATAGAGTGATCCAACGATTCATATTCTCCCCGATCTTAATGATCATTTATCCATGGCTTTGTTGAATTTTCAATAAGCTAGGTTAAGCATGTAGTTCATTTATTTTGTCATGTCTTAACCACAAGCAAGAATGTTGTAGCAACCAAGATCACGAGAAGAAACACCATGCACAAGAACACAAGAAGTATCCTGGGAAACCCTTCTCAACAAGGGAAGAAAACCCAGCCAAATCCTTTGCTATATCATCTGGATTCTTCTCGTCAACTCTGCTGCTCAGAGGAGGCTAATACATCATCTTCATTTATGTTCTCATGACTATGAACCCATCACTTTGGGATTTCACACGTTCACCTTGTGCTCAACCACAGGCACGTCCTAACTCAACAAATCACTTTTCCATCGAATAATCATCTGGAGTTCTTCTCAACTCTCTGAATGGAGGAGGTCATCTCTACGTTCCTAGCTCTGTCTCAGGAAGGAACCACATACCCTTCTTAGGGACTTTCTCTTAGGTTTGTAAGATGAGAGAAAGACTTCTCATAGCTGCAATGATCCACAACTCACAGGTTTGTAATATGGAGAATGTCTCACATTGTTGCATTCATCAACACTCCCTCTCAGCTAAGGAGGCATTTTCCATCAGGCCAAGTTTCTTACGGAAATACTTGAACTTTGTCTTGGCAAGTGGTTTAGTGAAGATAACTGCAAATTGTTCATGAGTAGAAAGATATTGTACATGAAATGTCTTCCTCTGCACCATGTCTCTGATATAGTGATACTTTATTTCAATGTGTTTCGATTTGTCATGAAATACTAGGTTCTTGGAGATCTTTACATAGCTCTGGTTGTCGCAATGAATAGTCGTCGGATCCATCTCATGAACGAACAAGTCTGTCAAAAGTTTGTGAAGCCATACAACTTCATGAACTACCATGCTCAGTGCAATGCATTATGCCTCTGTTGTACTCAAATCCACAGAGCTTTGTTTTCTACTACACCAGGAAACCATGGTTGATCCTAGGGTGAAACAACTACCTGAGGTGATCTTTTTGTCTACTTCACTTCCTTCCCAATCTGCATCGGCATATCCTTCCAAACTTAGGTCCATATTGGTTGCATATCTTATACCATAACCAATTGTGCCTTGTAAGTATCTCAATACGTGTTTTGCAGCTATCTGGTGTGTCTATTTTAGTTGGCTCATAAATTGGCTAATCATATTTACTACATAGAAAATGTCTGGTTTGGTGTTAACCAGATACATCAAAGATCCAATAAGTTGTTGATATAAATGTGGATCTATGTCTCCCGAATCAGTTTCATTCATCTTCTTTAAGTCCATTACCATTGGAGTAGGCATGGATTTACAATCTGTCATTTTGAACCTTTTTCAGTATCTCCAAAGTATATTTTCCTTGACTTTGGAAAATCTCATTTGATCTCTGCCATACGTCTAGTCCCAAGAAATAATGCATTTGGCCCAAATATTTCATTTCAAATTTGGCAGTTAAATATTGCTTGCATTCAACAATGAGTCTCTCTGAACCAATGATGAAAAGATCATCCACATATAGAACTAGAATAAAACACTCATTGCCATCAATGTGATAATATAAGTTTGGGTCGGTTGTGTTTTTTTTGAAACCCAAACTCATCAGGAAACCATCCATTTTCTCGTACCAAGCATGTGGTGCTTGTTTTAGACTATATAGGGCTTTCTTCAATCTGCATACATGAGATTTTTCGTTGTGTATAATGAAACCTTCTGGTTGTTCAATATAGACTTCTTCCTCAATTTCACCATTGAGAAAAGTTGTCTTTACATCCATCTGATGTAGCTTCCAACCCATGGAAGAAGCTAGTGCAACAATAGATTGAATGGAGGTATATCTGACTACTAGTGCAAAAGTCTCGTGATAGTCGACTCCCTCTATTTGTGAGAACCCTCTAGCCACAAATCTTTCTTTATATTTTTCAATGCTTCCATCAGTAGTATGTTTGATTTTGTAAATCCATTTGGAAGTCACTACGGACTTTCCCTCTCATCTTGGGAAAACATCCCATACATCATTCTTTAGTATAGATTGATGCTCTTCAGTCATGGCATCTTTCCACACTTGCTCACCCGAGGCTTCTCCATGACAAGTTGGCTCCGAATCAATAATGTGAGTTAAGGCTGAAAGGTAGCTTGAGAATCTCTTAGGCCTCTTGCTTTCTCTGGTTTCTCCTTGTGGGGCTTTATGTCCTTCTTCTTCTTCTAAAGTTTGTTGATCCCAAGCAAGTCTCTTATGTCCAACTGTTATGTCTCTGGGTATATTACTTGGGGCAACTGAATCTGCTGGAATAAATGGGTCAACTGGTGTCGTTGGATCATCTGTAACAATATATGTCTCCCTCTGAACTATTGAATGAGGAGGAGGTATTGTTTCACTATCTATTTCCATCTGAGCTTCTCTGGATTTCTGGAAGGCCACTTCTTCTTCAAAAGTAACATCTTTTCTTACTTCAATTTGTCTTTGACCTGGGATGTAGATTCGATATGATTTTGAGGATTCACTGTATCCTATGAATGTACCCTTTCTTCCTGAAGGTTCTAGTTTGGATCTCTTTTCTTTGGGTACATGAAGGTACACTGGACATCCAAATATTCTGAAGTGTCTGATCTCGAGCTTCACTTTGGTGAATGCTTCTTCTGGAGTAATGTTCTTCAGGATTTGCTGAGGACTATGGTTTTGAACATATATTGTTGTCATACATGCTTCTACCCATAGAGTCATGGGTATACTTTGATCATGTATCATTGCTTTAGTTTCATCAATGATAGTTTTGTTCTTCCTTTCAGCAACCCCATTTTGTTGAGGACTGCACGGAACTGTGAGCTCCCTCTTGATCCCTACTTCAATAAAAAAACTGATAAATTCTTTTGAGGTGTATTCTCCTCCATTGTATGATCTCAATACTTTGATTTTTCTTCTGGTCAGGTTTTCAAACTGAGCTTTGAATTCTTGAAACTTGGCAAGGACTCCATCGTTGTTCTTCAGAAAGTAAATCCAAGTTTTCCTGGAGTGATCATCTATGAAGAGTACATAGTACAAGTACCCATTTAAGTATGCAACAATCAATGGTCCACATACATCTGAATGTATCAAGTCCAATATTTCCTTGGATTGATTATCACTGCTAGGAAAGGATCCTTTAACATTTTTACCAAGGGCACAACCTTTACAAACACCTTTATGTTGGATCTGGATCTATGGTAGACCTGTTACCATTTTCCCTAGAGCTGGAAGAGCTCTATAATGAATGTGAACAAGTATTATATGCCATAACTCACTCAAGTTGATGGTGTCATGTAGTAAGGCTTGAACTGGTTTGATGGTCAAGTTGTATAAATTGTTTTCTTTGACACCAATTACTTTGGAAGAGCTGATATGAGATTCTTTGTGCCATGCAAGGACTCTTCCTTCTGAGAAAGTAATTTTGCAACCTTTGTCTTCAAGGGACGAAATAGAGAAAAGGTTTATCTTCATTCCTGGTACATATAGAACTTCTTCTAGTTTGAGTTGCATATATGAATCTAGTTGGAAGGTGGAAGTTCCAACTCCTCTCACATTATATCTAGCATCATCTCCAAGGACAAAATGTAGATGTGTCTCTTTCTCAATGAAGTGTGTTAGATGATTTCTAATACCGGTCATGTGCTTGGAGGCACCACTGTCAATTAGCTAAGTATTTTCATTGATAGGAACCATACCTAAGAGTGTTGAGATGTTGATGTCTTCATTTCTTTGGAGTTTTGTACTGAGCTTGCTTCCCATCATGAATTTTCTCATATTCACAGACCCTTGTCAACTAGATTAGAAAACATAATGGCTAGGCTAGGCTAGCACTTTTAGGTTTTGTTGGGCTTATGACTGCCAACAATAAGCCTTTAATAAATATGATATCATTGGTAGGTTGTGTAGCTTCTTCAAGAAATTCTTAGAAATAGAATTTAGAATTTTCTGCAAAATTTTGACGAAACCATAGAAACCCTTAGGGTCAAAATTTTGAAATGCCTGGAATTTGGATATGAGACTTGTTGGAGGTATCCTGAAGGAGGTTGTACCCTTCTATGTATTTTTCAGCCCAAGCATCCAATTTTTGAGTGGTGAATTCTCTTAGAAAAGGAGGTCATACAGATTTTTTAGAAACCCTATGTAGTGTCCCCAAGGTCGAGCCCATTGTAAACCATGTTTTGAAAGGAATTGTAATTATGTTTTATAGGCTGGTGAGACAAGTTTTGTATAACTGGTAGGATTATGTGTTTGTTAGGCCAGGGAGCCTAAGTATTGAAGTCCAGGATCCTTCTGATGTACTTGTATGTATGCAGAATGATTAATAAAATATAAACACCGCCAGGTGCAGACCGACCACGATGCATGAGTGAAGGGGGACTGAGCATCCATAGAGTGGGAAAGGAATTAGGGGTTGGAGGTGGGAAAAAGGGGCTAAGTGTTGAGCCTAGAGGGCTTAAGCCTTGAGAATAATATTTTAATATTATTCCAAAAGAGAAGTGCATTATATGTTTTAACCTAAGTCCTTTTAAAGGACATGTGATTTCCAAANGACAAGTGTCAACCCTGACCATGCAATAAAAAGCCGCGACGAACTGTGTTGGGGGTTCCTCCTCGATGGGACTCACGGATTGCCAGAAGGAAAGGAATCTGACTCTTGCAGAAAAACCCTAGTACATCCTCTGAACCGTCTGAACCTACGTTGACCCTTGCGTGGATTGTCTGTCACGCATTCCTGACACCAGAGCAGATTCTATCCTGGGTAGGGCTGATGGGAAACAACCATTCTGTGGGGTAGAGAGGGTCTGTGTAATTCCCTGCGAAAATGGATTCTCAGGAATTTTCGAGAATTAACACCGTGAGACCTGACTTCCATTGCTGAGCTTGTTTTGAGAGGTCTGAGTTTGTATTCCCGGTCGACTGTGGTGGTCATGCAAAAATGGATTGCGCGTGAATTGTTGTCCAGTACAGGTGGTGATTGAGCCTGTGTGTGACCTTTCTCTAAGTGAGGGAGGTGGATGTTGTTGGAAGAGTTTTCTTCCAGAGAGTGTCCAGCACCAGCTTCAGGCTATGAGACTTACTGATTCGGCCTGTTGCTGAGACCCAGAGAGGGAGGTTAGCACTGATGGACTGTGCTTGTGAAGGTGTATACTCCCGGGTGGAACAGGCATGTGGGGAATGAGAGTCTGGTAGTAGTGGGAGTAAGATGGCATCCTGGGGAGAATCCTTCCAGATTCTAAATGGTGTTTTCCCTGTAACCTCAGCCTAGCTAGGATTCCTTGCCTTGGGGGTGGAGCTTAGTCCCAGTTCAGGGGTGATCCACTGCTGAATTGATGAGCAGTGTGGTCTAAGGCTGGGTGGTTCGTGGAAGGCCTGCACTTGGTTGGTGAAATCTACCACTGTTTTTTACAGATAAGTACCAGATGATGCTTTAAATATGTTTTGTATCTCTGTGTATTATAATGATCATGCATTCTGTTGTACATTTGGATTAATGTATTTGCCATGGATTATTTACATTAAAAATGATTCTTATGCTTACTCTGAGCTTAAATGTATTTCATTGCTTAAATGCATGCGATTAATTATGAATGAGAATGTGTTATTCCACATAGTAACACCTACACGGTAGCCAAGGTGCGCTACAGATTTTATGGGTTATCTATCAAGTAGTGTTATAGTAACCCTGGGTAGCTGAGTGAAAGGGGTGTTACAAATTGGTATCAGAGCCAAGGTTTTGACACTGAGCCTAGATGGGCCAGTGGAGCGGTCTTTGGACCGAGAATGTGAAGAGAAATTGGGTCTGGAGTGGCCAATTTCGGACCTTGGTTTGTTCCAGAGTGTCAAGTAGTTGCTTGACTGCACTTACGAGTTCAAGAGGTTTAGCCGTGCAGTGAAACTGCAGCCGGTGTGGTCTATGCCCACGGGGAGACAGGTATCTACACCAATGGTGTTAGAACCTTAGGATCTGTCCGGGAGGGAAAGCGAGCTCTCGCAACCGTCGGATTTGGAAAAACATGCGTAGGAATTAAAATTCCTTTTGAAATACATAGGAATGTGGAAAGTCGCGATATGCGAAATTCCGATTTGGTTAGGAACCGTCTGAGCCATCAGATCTCGGCCGGAAAACCTGTCAGACGTAAGATATGTCGGGAGATGTCCGGAGGTTAAACCTCATAGACTAGGGGAGAAAGTTTCGATTTAGATCCAGACCGCCCGAAAGACGGAGGGCACGTGTCGCATGGTCATCCCAGATCGGGAATGGGGTCATCGAAGTTATGTTAAGTGAAGGTTCATGGTTTCGTAAAGTATCAAAATTCAAGGGTTGACTTAAACCGTCCATCATTTAGGACACGTGTCAAAAATCCGAAGAGAGTCAAAAATCAGCGTATCGGGGATCCTGAGGACAGGGTAACCTTGCAACTTGAAATTGAGAAACACGATATCCCGACAGGCTAAGGAAATAGTGTGGGGCCACGATGGAGTCAGTGATGCAGACAAGTGGCAGCCCTAGGAACCATCGGGAAAAATCCCGACAAGGGAGTTGTCTATCAGTATTTGGGTCATCAAGATATCGGGGATCCTGATGACAAGTTGTTTATGCACCTTGAATTCGTGAAGTCCGAAACCCCGACAGGGAGGAAGGTACCACCGGGCGGCCAACTGTCAGTACGCTAGAAAGGAGGGAAGCACCATTGGGGAAGCCAGCTGTCCGTATAGCGGCGAGTCGGGATTCGGAGAATCAGGAATCGCGGGGACAAGAAGTCCATGCATTGTGAAACTTCGAACCCCTAAACCCCGATAAGAGGTATGACTGTGGTCGTATAAAGGGAGGTCGTGCGAACCATGAGTCTAGCCCAGAGAGTTAAACGAGAGTTCTATGGTACCGAGGCTCCTAAACCCCGAAACCCGAAGTCCCGAGGTACAAAGACCCGAAGTTCCGAAATCCCGAAGTGTCGAAAATGAAAGCTCCAAAAACACGAAAATTGCAGAACCGAAAGAGAAGCTCAGAAAACTCATTTCGAATCGAAATGTCTTTTGTTCTTGTTGGTATTAGTTATAAATATTGTGGATTGTTCGTGAAGGTTTAATGGACTGATAAACTTTGAATTGAATTGCACAGTGCGTGTGCAAAGTTCAACGAAGGTCAGTATCCATGTTAACCAACGTCGAGTATGGAGTGGCGAAAAGTGCAGACTAACCCTGAAATAGAAGACGAACATGAAGGAAAGGATGTTAACCTGGGAGTCGAAGGATTGAACTCCAATGGGCATGTAAAATAAAAGGATAAGGAAGAACACATAATGAAAATCATTGAAAGGCTGCAAAGAGAGGCCAAGGAGCGTCGAGATGATAGCTGAAAGCTCATGAAAGTCAGGGATCAGCAAGGGGAATTAAACTTAAAATTCCTGAAGAGCCTAGAAAGAATAGAGAAGAAACTCGAGAAAGGAAGAGACTCAAGTATGACGGAGAGTCGAAGAACCCATGAAAGAAGAAGAAGGTCGAGGAGCGGTAGCCGACATCTTAGTCGCTCCCAAAGACATTCTAACAGTAAGACACACAGTAGTGCAAGCCCGTCCCCTACCAGAAAACATCGAAAATATGGAAAGGAGGAATTGAAAGGAGAGATGAACAAGATTAAGCCTCCAACATTCGATGGAGAACATAAGAAGGAGGAAGATGCCGAGACATGGTTGCTTGGCATGAAGAAATACTTCCAATTGAAGAATTATTCCGCCCATGCAGAAGGAAGAATTGCAATGTACCAAGTGAAAGGAAAATCATCCATGTGGTGGGATCAGTTTGTGCAGGTGCAACACGTCAGAGAGAAATAGGTCACTTGGAAGTAATTTAAGAGATATTTCGAGAAGAAGTACCTGACTAAAAGATACTATGACAGAAAGATGAAGGAGTTCTTCAAACTCAAGTTGGGCAGTATGACCATTGATGAGTATGAACGAAGTTTTCTAGAACTACTGAAGTATGTTCCATTCATCAAAGATGAGGCTGTCAAGATTCAGAGGTATCTGAGTGGACTACCACCTTTCATGAGTGAAAATATTCAATATGACGATCCTAAGACCATGGAAGAGACCATCAGAAAAGAAAAATGTTTATACGAATATCAAAGGGAAAAGCCTACCTTTCGGAAGGCTTGGGATGACCAGAAGAGGTTTAAGAAAGAACAGAGGCAGAAGGGAGACAAGCCTTCCTTTTTCAGAAATAGTCATCAGGGACAACCATCGTTTAGAGAGCCGAGAAGGACTGAAGAGGGAGCACAAAGACAGAGACAGGTGCCCATTCAGTGTTGGGGCTGTCAAGGAAGCCACAAGTACAGAGATTGTCCCCATAAAAATGGTAAGGCGAGAATTGTACATACTGTTCAGCAAGGTGAAACAGTGGAGGATTTGGGCAACATAATGTCGAGGATCTACGCAGCCCTGGACAACAAGCAAGCATAATTTCAATCGCACATGATTGAAGTGGAAGGTATGATTAACAACCGACCCCTTGTTATTTTAATTGATTTAGGGGCTAGCCATAGTTATGTAGATCCTAGAGTGGTGGAAAGTTTGCATCTAACAAGGAGAAAACATGAGAGGTCTTGGTTAGTGAAATTGGCTATAGGGCCCAAGAGGAAGGTCACTGAATTGGTTAAGTCCTATTCAGTGGACATGAAAGGAATGAGCACTAAGACTGAACTGAACATTTTTCCTTTAGGCTCATATGATTTCTTAATTGGGATGGACTGGTTGGACCAGCACCATGCCCTTCTGGATTACCGTAACAAGAGGTTCACCTGCCTGAACGAAGAGGGAAATCAGGTAACAGTCCAAGGAATTCCCAGATCCGTGGCTGTGAGGGAAATCTCAGCCATGCAGCTGAAGAAATGTTACCAGAAAGGCTGTCAATTATTTGCAGCTCGGGTGGAAGAAGCATCCCAAGATGTAGTATCGAATTTGGAAGACCATGAAGTACTAAAGGAGTTCAAGGATGTATTTCAAGAGGTACCTAGACTACCTTCGAGGAGGGACATCGATTTTTCTATAAACTTGATGCCTGGAACAGCTCCAGTTTCGAAAGCTCCTTATAGGATGAGTATGACAGAGCTGAAAGAGTTGCAATTGCAGCTCGAAGAACTACTAAATAAAGGTTACATTCGCCCCAGTGTGTCACCGTGGGGAGCCCCAGTCCTATTCGTGAAGAAGAAAGATGTGACGTTAAGGATTTGCATTGACTTTCGGCAGTTGAATAAGGTCACTATCAAGAACAAGTATCCTCTGTCGAGGATTGATGATCTTTTCGATCAGTTGAAGGATGCAAAAATATTTTCGAAAATAGATCTCCGATTTGGATATCACCAAGTGAGAATAAGGGATGAGGACATCAGCAAGACTGCCTTTAGAACAAGGTACGGTCATTATGAGTTTACAGTGGTTCCGTTTGGATTATCCAACGCGCCTGCTGTCTTTATGTGCTTAATGAATGGAGTGTTCAGAAATTATCTG
>SNQJ01S0198910.1:3362-17130 GCA_010110895.2 Picea sitchensis
ATAAGAAAGAAATGTTAAATTAGTGTTGTTTATTATTATTATTTCTTGTATTTCATTAATAAAAAGAGAATTATAGTGTTCTTTACCTTATTCAATAGTGGAGGAAAGAAGAGTAGTTGGGGATGTGGCCATATGTTCCTTTTTTTTTTTTCCCTCATCCTCTACATGCTTTGGAGTTGAAACATGAAATTTTATAATTAATACAGTGTTTTCAAATAATTTTTGTTAATTATAATCCATACAGCATGAAATACTTCCACTACTGAGTTGCACACCACCTTCATTGGGTGGCACTCCACCATCACTAGGATTTGTCTCACTAGTGGGGATGTTTGTTTCTTCGTTGGTTGCAACCTTCTTAAAACAAACAAAGACATTACTTTATGACCGAGAATAATAATCAATATATATATTTTTTATTTTTTTTTATACCATGGTGTTCACGACACCATTGGTACTTTCTACATCCACATAATAACTCCCCCAAATCTGTGAGAGAACATGGGGGGGCGAGCATTTTCAGAATATTGGGGCTTAACAACAAGAGAATCTAATAGACCAATTAAGGGAACACTATGTCACTTCAAGGAATAGAACCCATGTGGGGAGGGAAACACTCCTCTGCATAAACCACTCGAGCTAAAACCAATTGACAATAATCAATAGATTGTACAAGTAATAAATTTTAAATAATCTTCGTTGATTTTATTTACCTATGTGTCGATTTCAGTGACAGGAGGTTGTGTTTTCCACAAGCTTTTTCTGCATTCAACCACGTCATCATATCCTTTTTTGAAAGAAATCTTGAGGTCTTCAGGTGTTGGATCTTCTTTGAACTCCAAGCCCTGCAATTTTGCATATCAACATGAATTGTGCTTCTTCCGTGAAATTAATTTAAAATTGTTAATAATATATTATTTGGATGCAATTGATTTTTTTGTACTTACAATTCTTGCAGACAGTTTCAAGTAACCACCTAGGCCAAGTTTTTGCTCCCCATGTTTTGTTATCCTAGCCGCGATGGATTTGGATGTGTCTGGGAGATTGTATTGAACAATTTCAAAAACGTAATTAGATGTCGCAATGATGATAAAGCATCATAATTACATTATTAGAAGTGTCACATACCTTCCTGAGCCAGGTGGTGTCTTTCCTTGTTTTAAGAGCATCTTCTCCTTTTCATTATCAATTAGGGCCTTCCACTCCCTCTTTAGAATTATTGAAGGATGCTCATACTTAGGTTTATTTTGTAGATGAACCCTATATTGGTCCGGTATATGTTTTAAATGTTCGCTTTCTTTTGAGGTGACTCAGGATTTGTTGAAGGTACCCTCATCGAACATTCCAAACAAATTGTTAATGAGTTGTTCTTTTAAATTGGAACTTTGGAGATTCCACCTTGTGTGCATGGTGGCCCCAAACATATCCAAAGTCAACTCATTCATGTGTTTATAAAAAATATTGTTTCTTGCAAAAAAATATTATTGTTAGTTTAAAAAAAACTCACATTATACAAAAATTTCAATTAGATTGTACATAATAATTAAAACATTTAATTCTTAAATACCTGGAAGCCTTTGTATTTTCATGGGGATCATGTCATCCTCTACCAAAAAGGTAATCAATAGTGTTCTCATGCTAGTGACACGGGAAGATCCAGGAAAACATGCTTCAATATTTCCAATGTCACCTTTTGCATCCACATTATCCCTTTCACATTATGGCGTGTGAGGGGGTGAAGTAACGACATAGACACTGGCAGGTGTATCTGTAAATGATGGTACCAACACCGATCTCTGCACACACATACTCATGATCCATTACCCATAAAAAAATCCTGTAAAAAGAATGAGTTTTTTTATAAAGGACTTGTATGAGTATAAAAATAAAATCGTAAATAAATAAATGGGATAATTAAATATGTTTCTTACCCTATATTGGTGAATCCGATGCACAAGGAGTTTCATTATTTCATCTTTCTCCTGTGTCTGTGATTCATTCATAATCAAAGAAGTGAGTTCCATGTTTAATTTTTTAACAAGATTATTTGTTGTTTCCATAGGGGTGGTAGAGGCATAAATTGCTTCTTCAGTAAGGTATTCATCGGGAGGAGGTGTGGACTGTGTTAAGGTTGGTTCCTTCCTCCTGACACCCTAGGACAATGTATGCAAAATAAAATTAGTTCATGAATATCAGGCATGGGAAAAAAACATGGCATGCTAAAAACATCAAAGTAAACAATGACTAAAGAACATAAGGAGTGATTTGTGTGGACATTGTAGTGACTTAGAACATGCATGACAATATAATACAATAAATGATAATCATAAAATATAAGTCATTGATTACAGGTTGGGTAAAATAGTATACATACTACCCCCATAATAGCAGCGTGTGTATCTATTCTATTCAAATTGTAATCAATCAACAACTCCTCCCCTAGAGCTATTGATTTTATTTCACATATGAATACATGATTTCCATCACGCCCCTCAAATACAAAATTGGGTTGCTTATTTGTGGTCACGGGTTATGTACTGTTTATAAACCCTACAATATTCCCTGATGTTTTTGGCCTTCCATCTATATACATAGATGCTCCTTTATGTTGATCATTGTCTTTTAGATGTATATAAGTTGTATCCACACCATATCTCCACATACTTTTTGTATATTCGACTAGACGTATCCAATCTATGTAGATGTAACAGGGTCTGACATACTCCATCAATTTAGTTATTTCGTCATAACAGACCTTTATGCCATCCATGGAAAATATCCCCAAACCATGTAATGACGATGGAGAAATGCGGTATATCCTTTCGTTGACGTAGAAATCAACGTTTATTTGAGGAAGATCCTTGGGCACCCATCGTTTCACTAGATTTTTTTACCTCAAGGGAACCTTGATGTCATCTATGCTCTCATCATCATAAGAACATGAACCCCCTTTAGCAAGAAAAAATTCCATGCGTCTATCGATTTTTCTTCTGATCGTATCACCTCTAGTTGATCTCCGCCTGTTAGACCGATTATATGACTCTCTTTCAACCTCTATTTTTACTGAACTTCCATCACTTGAAGAAGGTAGATATGAAAAATACCTATTTGGTTGTATGTTTTATAACACTCCATCAAATGACACAAACAATTAGCGAGTGTCAAATGATGAAAAAATCCGTATTTTAGCAAAACAACAGGCTCAAGAAGAAAATTAGTATCCACTAACAGAGGGAATCATGAAATTCATTTGATGTTTATTCATCCATTTAGAGTGGAAACGAGGCATCTCATGCCATATGAACTTTCCAATTAGGGAATATTTTTATTCCAATAAAATATCATAATTGTGGAGGCTTCTTCAGGCGAAAATTCTTCATTTTTTTTAGTAAAAATGACTAAGGTGTTTTGACATATTCAAGGGCCATGGGATATCACTTCATGACAATGCTTTTCTTCTTCAAAGGAGAACCAAAAAAATCCCTTAGCTAGGCTATAGATGTCATGTCCCCTCCCAAATGATCCCCAGAGGGGAGGGATGCACTGTCTTAGGGGGATCCCTGTAAGCCACAATCCCAAGGGCAAGGGAGAGTTGTAGGTACAAAGTAAATAAAAATATGCTGAGTTGATTCAATAATAATTCTGTTGAGACAACCCAATAATAATTATGTTGAGTTGAATTTATCCAACATGCACATGAGATCCAAATTTATCTGAAACTGGGAGGCGCTGCCTCGGTCCTATACTCAGGTTGTTTAACCCATTTTACTGCTAGGGTTCGGTGATTCTATCTCACCCTAGCTCAACACACTTCAATTCTAGAAACAATCGAGCACTATGGAGGTTTCTGCTAA
This sequence comes from Picea sitchensis, assembly GCA_010110895.2. Lineage (NCBI taxonomy): Eukaryota > Viridiplantae > Streptophyta > Pinopsida > Pinales > Pinaceae > Picea > Picea sitchensis. Next base: position 7,217 of record SNQJ01S0198910.1, read on the forward strand.
GGTCGAGGGTTGGATTTCTTACTTAGGCTTCCACAGAGAACTGAGGGAGGGATGAGTCTGCTACTGATTGGTGGACTGTGCATGAGAGGGAAGATCGAGCACACTCTAGCACACTCTATTTGTATTTGGTTTCAATGCTTACTTTCCTTCTTGAGGTGCCAAGGCCAATGACATAACAATGGACTGCAACAATGCCCATGGAAAACACTTTAAACTTTGTCACACATCACCCTGATATCATTCATTGTATAAGCATAGAGGGGATTCCGCAGTGCAATATATTAGATATCATTTTCGGGATTAACTGTGTAGTGTAAGTCATTAATATATGACCCATATCCCTGAGTATTAGTCGCAACTGACCAATAATTCTCATGATTTGAATAGTCCACTTAGCACTCATTGCATTGGGGGATGCTCATAGGGGTGAAGAAATGGGATTGAAACCAACGAAATGAATCATGTAGCATCAATCATCACTTTCGGGGCTTGCACCCGGTAAACCAGGACTTCCCAGGTGGTCACCCATCCCAAGACGCCTCTAGATCAAGCGTGCTTAACTGTGGAGTTTTCCCCACAATCAAGCCCACTTAACTTGCTACCCCATTTGCAAAACCATAGCAAGTATTGTGCCTTATGAACTATCCAATTAGAACTCCTTTCACTCTTATTATTTAAGCATAGAGGGGCTTCCGTAGTGCAATACATTAGATATCATTTTCGGGATTAATTGCGTAGTGTAAGTCATTCATCTATGACCCATATCCCTGAGTATTAGTCACAACTGACCAACAATTCTCATGATTTGAATAGTCCACTTAACACTCGTTGCATCGGGTGATGCTCACAGGGGTGAAGAAATGGGATTGAAACCAACGAAATGAATCGCGTAGCATCAATCATCACTTTCAGATCTTGCACCTGATAAACCATGACTTCCCAAGTGGTCACCCATCCTAAGAAGCCTCTAGCTCAAGCGCGCTTAACTATGGAGTTTTCCCCACAATCAAGCCCACTCAACTTGCTACCCCATGTGCAAAACCTTAGCAAGTATTGTGCCTTATGAACCATCCAATTAGAGCTCCCTTCACTCTTATTCTTTAAGCATAGAGGGGCTTCCACAGTGCAATATATTAGATATCATTTTCGGTATTAACTGTGTAGTGTAAGTCATTAATCTATGACCCATATCCCTGAGTATTAGTTGCAACTGACCAATAATTCCCTAAAATTACTTACACTACGCAGTTAATCCCGAAAATGATATCTAATCATTCATTGTCATTCAAATGAAGTTCATAGGAAATTCATGACATCGTCTTAACAGCCTGGCTAGACCAATTCTACAATGGCTTCCTCTGATCAATATTTGTTTTTGTGGGTTACTTGTAAAATCCCTATTTCTCCTTTAACACTATAGGACCAAGGGATAGGTCTGTGGGCTAACACATAATTCGTTTTGGCTCGAGGCTTACTTACTTAAGCATACAATCGAGGGTTGTGACCCTGGTCTAATCCCACACCCAAATCATGGTCATAGATCCTCAATCCTAGGCATAGATCTTTATCCACTGAACAATCAAATGGAAGGACGATCCAACGATTGTGCTTTAATCAACCATTGTGATCAACAACCTGTGTGTCTCCAACATGGTGGAATGTTAGTATCTTGTCCACTGTGTACATTAATCCTGGAATGTCACGTCGCCAAATCAATCGATAGTCCAGATATAAAGCACGACCTCTCCAAAAAATTAATGATCATGCAACTTCAATATGCGCTATGGATCTTCGTCGTTGGATCTTCTCTTGTCTTTAATCGACGGTGTTGATTTCAATTCATTTACTTGGTCAATGAGAATTAAGGATTGTTGATCTAAATATGATCAATGATCAATGTTTGATATCGATACCTCATTCTCATCCTGAACGAATATGATCCGACGATCCCAATCCCTTCACTCTAGATCCGACGGTTGAGGACTAAAGGTCCTGTACAATATAGATTCTCGCAATTTCTTTATAAACTTAAAAAGAATCCAATTCCTCGCTGGAAATATGACATTCTCCATCATATAGGTTTAATTATATTGTTTTGTCAAGTTCTAATTCTGTGTTATAATGTGGCAGGGCACATGCGATATACACCATATATATGAAAGGAGTGGATGATCGATGACGTTTGTGTTTTGACTTAAATGAGATTTAATAGATTTACTTCTACCTGATGTGACCTCACCAAGCAATACCAACAGACAAACGTGTCAAGACGATATACCACCTCGTGAATTAACAAACTCCTCTCAATACCATTTTATCATCACACACGGTGCATTTAGTGAAACCACTCACCATTTTTGAAAAAACCATTGGTTTTCAGGTAAATAATCACATTTCCATTTAAATATTCATAATTAGTCTTGATTTTAGCTTAATTAGTCATGTTTATAAATATTTTAATAAAACAAAAATCCTGAAAAACCCTTTTTCATATGTTTTCTTGTCCATATTCGATTGTTACTGTTATGAGAACGTGGAATCTTCGTCATAGAACAATCTTATCGCTAATTTCACCGGTAAACCTACAATTCGTGACAGTCACATATTTCGGGTAATATCACAGATACCTTTCTTGATTATAAAAATGTCAAATCTTACAAACGAAAATCAACCCAAAACCCTACCAAATGCAGAAATATGTTTAGATGATAGAGATGCCCAAATCTTCTATCCTAAGGTCTCATTTGATTTATTTGAACTACATAAACTGGCCCAGACTAGGTAAACAAACTTGAATGATTTTTTCAATGCTTGGGGTTCGAACCTAGCCCGATTTCTTGTCCTGAAAGTGTATAATTTCAATGAATTTGTGCATTTGTGTGCATAAAGATACATTGCTTCTACCCGAAGTTTTGAAACTAAGATTGGAACTTTATTGTTCGATATTAAGCCTGAATCTATTTCATAGATTCTTAGGGTTTCTAAATTCAACGATGGTCAAGTTATTAACGAAGAAACCCTAGCAGTCAATTTCAGACAAGTAGGTGTACACGAACATCATTCTTTTATCCAATCTTTGATGAAAGATAACACGGGTATCTTGCATGACCATGAAACCTACCAAACTAGTGTCTTTGTCCCAAATGTACAGGAAATCATATGTATGATATGCTCAGTTTTAGGGTATGACTCTTATGAGACTATTGATATGATTATTCTAGGATTTCTCAGAGCAATTTTCCCTCCTACTAACCAAGTAATGGTAAAATTATACATTACACAATTCATATCAGAATCCATTCATGAGTAGCTAAGAATGTTTCTCTAAATAAATCTTTTCATTTCCAATCATATTTAGTTCACTTACTTCTTTTTCAGAGACTACAAAATTTTCAGAGTTTGTACTTGGAAACTGAAAAATGAGGTTGGGGAGCTTGCTTTAGTTATTAACTGGACTCCTATAGTCAAAAGTAAGCCTTAAAATGAGGGTTTCTCTCTTTATGTAAAGTCCTTCATGTCTATAGTTTATAATCTTATGCATGAACAAAGTCCTCCCAAGATTTTCCTAGAGATTAAAATCTTGTTACATGAATCTACAAAGACCCAATTAGGAGATTGGTTTCTTTTCAAAGATTATACATAAATAAGGATGTATGGTGCAGATCTCAAACTTTTTAAGTTGCCAATTTTCTTAACCATGATATTTTTTTCTTTAGGATTCATAAGGAAAATTCTTAATGTGGATGAAGTTCATTTTATTCCCAAAAGAAAAAAGACTAAATTTAAGCCAAAAAGGGAGATTGGACCTTTCATTGTGCATACCAGGTCAACTTTACAGGTGGTGGAAACAATGCGATTAGAATTGGGTTTTGAGAAAAGAACAACTTGGCAATATGACCCTTTAGGGGTTATAAGAAAAAAAATATTGGAGCTTCAGATTACAACATATGAACATCAAATAAAACTAGATCTTGAGAAGATTAAGAATCTAAATTCTTGGGATGAAGTACAAAATTTTTTTCAGGGCCAGAAACAGAAAGAAATTCAGTCATCCCAGGAAGAAAATATTGAGACACCTCAACAACAAGAGAAAACATTGAAAATAATTCTGAATCAACAATTCCAAGATTATTTGGGACCAGAGAAGGAGTAATCAAATAAGAAGCTAAAATTTCATGTTGTCATAGATGATATTTCAGAGCAAGAATCTCAAACTAAAGCAAGGGAAATGATAAAGGCTCAGAAGGAAGCTGCCTATTCAATTGATACGCTTCCATCAATATTCATGAAGCCACCAGAATAAGGGTCAACAAATATCAAGACACAAAGAATATTTTCCAATTTTGAGGATATGAGAAACAAAAATGAACATATCAAATAACTTTTGAACCAAAAAATTGAGCCAGGATGCTTAAGATACAAGATTGTTATCATGAATAAATTTTGAAAAACGAAGTTTGAATTTAGAAATTTTAGAAGGAGTCGGTACAAGCATTCAAGGACAAGACAATTATAAGGAAACTAATTTTTCTTTAAATCTTGATGATATTCCTTTACCAGATAAAATGGGCTTACATAATCAGACAAGTGATATGGTCACTAGAGATATTATGAAGACTACTATTAGTTTACAAAGATTGCATAAATTGAATAGTTATCTTAAGAAACAATTAACGCAAGAATAAACAAGCTCAAGAGTGAAGCAGATGAGAGTAGAATATTTAGAGAAAAAGTTAGTTAAAATGAGGGATTATGCTACAAATGAAGAACCTATTCAAAAGATGGCAAGTGCCATGGATAATGAAATTTCTATCTTGAAAAAGAAATTAAAGTTGTCTGATGTGGATCATGTGCAAACTCTAGAGCTTCTAGTTATCCAAAAAGAGAAAGAGAAGTTGATTGAAGTTATAACAAAACTAAATGAATTAAATATCTCCCTACAACAACAAATTCAAGTGTTAAAATAGGGCATTGTCTCATCATCTTTGAGAAGCACATTAGTAGACAACTTAGAAGATCTATCTAAGGCACTAACTGCTTGAATGCTAAAGAAATTGAACTAGAAGAATAAAGAAGAACAATTTCAACCTATAAAACTAAAATTAATCTTTTGAAAGATCATATTGGAGAGAAGGAAAAGCAATTGAAGAGGGTACTTGGGGAAAAATCAAAGTTGCAAGAAGAATTTGATACATTGAAAGGTAAATTGTCTGTTAAATCTCATTTGATGGGGGCAACACACTTAATTTGGGATAAAATTATAGAGCATATACATAAAATGTGGAAAAGATTTATAATTATGGAAGAAGAGGCTTCCTTGGTCAGAAAAGTTGAAAAGGAGGTTGTAACTGCAGAACACGAATTAGGGAATACGCCTCAGAGTGTTAACATGATTATCAAAGTGCTTAACTCCAAGAAAAAAACAAGAATTAAATCAAATTTGGGTTAAATATAGAACGAGTAAAATCATGGAAGTTGAAAAGGTCCTTATTAAAAGGAACTTAATTCAACAAGTTCAAAGCAAACTTGTTCACCTCCAAAGAAATATACAATGGTATAAATCTCACTACAAAAATATGGTAGACATGGGATTACCTGAGTACTATGGTAAAAGGGGTAATTTTCTTCCTTTACCAGAATATAAACAAGTATTGATTTTAGTATGTGAAAATTCAAATAAGTTTAAAGGACCCACAAGGATGTTAAAAGGACAAACTATTGTTGAACTTTTAGACGATGACTTCTTTTTATTAAGTCATTTAAAGAATTTGTTTGGAACTTCCTCAACATCTGAAGCATGTACTGAGATGGAGAAGACATATATAAGGATGATATCATGCAAATACCCTTTAAATCAGGAATGCCAACATATTGCACATCTACAACTTCAATAATCTGGTTAACAACCTGGAGCAAAATCAAGGATTCCATATCTATTCCTAGGATTTTCGGATTTCATTTGTTTATTTTTGTAATTTTGACCTAAGACTAGGGAAGTTGTAACCAATTTGTTTATATATTTTGTATCTATAAAAGAATAGTTAAAGAACGGAAGAGGGGGCTTCTGGGGAAACAGTGTAATTCTATAGAACATGAGAAATTCTAAGTTTTAATTTATCAAGTCCTGTTTCCTTGTGTAATTTGTTTCATATGTTATCACCTATACTAAAATTGGCTATGAAATGATTTGTGTTGGAAGATATGTGTTTCAATACAACATCTGCTATAGAGACATAAAAACTATGGCCATGGTACAATATTTCCTCTAGTTTACTGTGAGTGAAATAAGACATGTATTATGATTTTATTTAGCTTATATATATATATATATAATATAATATGAATGATTTTTATGTTTTTCTTCTATTCAAGTATGAATTTGGATTTATGTGGGTCGAATACCCAATTTCTTGCTTTGAATTTTCTTCTCAAAATTCTACCATTCGTATATGATATTTTAAAATTGATTTGATAAACAAATTCATGCTTCTCTTTTTTTGTTCATAAATTCTGAAATTGTTTGAAGAAAGTGTCGTAAAAAAGAATCCATTTATCAAATATCTTTATTTGTGAGATTCTCTGGCATTGCTTCCTGAGCCACAAGAAATATTTAAGAACAACATGAGGCAAGAAAAGCTCTGAAAAATGAAAATTCATCATGGTGAAAACCTATACATGAACCATGATGTAGAGCATCGGTGAAAACTAGTGATGGCTCCAATGCCTCGATGAAAATAAAATAAAAAAATAATGAAAACTAATTGACCTTTTTTCTTTTTTTTAGGTATACAAATCACCCAGGCATAATCCTACATCAACTTAGGAAAAACATCATTCAACTCAAGCTCAAAATATCTCCACATGCAATCAAAACTTTAGTCAAGACTATTTATTCAATTGTACTCCATGGTTCCATTTTTTCATACGTCAAGTTTCAAAGCTTATCAAATTTGGAAGGGCTAAGTGTTCCTCTTTAGATTGCATCAACCACCATCAAACAACCTATTGGATGAACAATGAAAAAAAAATTTACATTAACTAGCATACTACATCATCTACAACACTTTTGAACATAAAAACAAGAGAAAATAACATATTTCCAGTTAAGATTTCTCTACATATCTCTAAGTCAACTATCAAAATGGGCATTTTCATTCAAGAGAAACTTATTTCCATAAATCAAAATGTGCATAAAGTCATTATTTTCAAAGCAATATCAATAATACTACAAGAAGTAAAGATATTAGATAACAAACTTACATAGATTTCAAGCTTACACTATTCATCCACAATTAATCATCGGTAAGTTGCCAAGTAAACAATAAATATGGTAGATTTATATAAAGAGATGTTGAATTGAAAGCCTACAAGGTAGACAATGAAACAAAGCATCTTGACAACAAAAAAATCATACTTCAAGACTTCTTAAAGGAGAACATTCCCTTCTAACTTTTATGAACAAATTTAAGAATCTTACTCTCAAGAACTTGATTATAGATTAGATAAAGATAAGGTTCATAAATTCAAAATGAGGAATGGAAAACAACTTTGAGGGTTATAAAGGACAAAGAGATAAGACAAAACTATAAAAGTCTCGAGTTCAAAATAATGATATATAATACAAGTCATCTTCAAAATTCAAAAAATATTTTCCAAATCACCACTATAGATTCTAGTGAAAAAATTGACACCTTGGAAGCCTCCATTTATAATATAGTAGATTTATTTGAAGAGATGTCGAATTTCAAGCCTCCAACCAAGTATATGTTATTTTTGTTAAATAATAATGTTGGATTACTAAGCGGGGAGGGGGTGAATCAATAATGAGAAATTATACCAATTATTAATCCTTTAAACCACAATATATATTCTTTTACTTATTCAACCATGTTCATTTGTTCATCATCAATATATTACTATAACATAATCATTAACATTCATCGATGCATAATAAACAATAACAAACACATCCACACAATGCACAATACACCGATATTTATGTGGAAACCAATGCGGGAGAAGACCAAAAAATGCTTTTCTTATATGTCTAGAATTACATTCAAGGAAGAACCAACTTCCAAATATCCAACTACAACTAGAAGGAGGCTCTGACCCCCTAGTTTCTTAGGCTACAAACTGAGGGAAGCTTCAAATCATCAATTCTTTGGCTACAACCAGAAGGAGACTGCAACCCCCTATGTTCTTCGGCTACAACCGAAAGGTGGATAAAACCACCTATCCTTGCCCCGTCCAACCACCTTGAAATATATCACACTGTCACTGTGATATATATTGTTGTAAACATGTACCAATATGTGCCACTGACCTGTAATCAACTTGTGCCACTTTCATGTAACCATGTACCTGTTCCTTGTCTGTACCAACAAAACTAAATACACCAACAACATGTACCAATACTCTCCTCAATATATCATATTTGATAACATAGATCTCATACCTGAAATCACAAGAATATCACTCAAACCATGTGCCAACAATTCACATCAATCATGTACATCAACCATGTACATCAACACTATACAAAGATAACCAACAACATGTTCCAATCATGTATCAACAACCAACCAAACTATGCCTCAACAAGATGTATCAAGATCACCATGTACTTCAAGTATGCATCTCATCCATGTACCCAATCGTATTCCTCTACCATATACCAAGATAACCAACAAGATACCTCTAGCAATGCACTGCACTTTCCATAAATCAAATACCATAAATCTTCACATCAACCATGTGCCACAACCTCATTGTTATATAGCCTCTATTTGTACCAATAACTGCAGCAAGATACCTCAACAAAAAGCCCTCAAACATGAACCAATACTAAACTTCAGTAGATCTGCCTCAGAACAACTCTACAACAAGCCCTAAACTTCCAATAGGCCATCCAACAGATTTACAAGGAAAACCATCAACCAGATTCATAGATTCAACACTACACATATGAAAACCTTACATTTTTCTTCTTGTAGTGTTCTGTTGCCGCAATTTTTTTGTTGCACGTTTTCTACCGCGATTTTTCTACCATGGGTTTTCTGTCGCGATTTTTCTGCCACACTTTTCCGACCGTGATTGTTTTGGTGCACTTTTTCTACCGCACTTTTCCTGTCACCATTTTTCTGTTGCACTTTTTCTATTTCAATAATACCTGCCCAAATAACCTTTCACAAAATAGATATCCAATTATATTCAATAGGTGCTAATGGGAGACCCTTTCTCTCTTATTTATACTCTCCAAGTAGCTTCCTCTAGAAGTATCAACTTTTGTTCACTTAACCACTTTGTCCACTTAACTTAACCACTTTCCATAAATAGTAAGTTCTCCACTCCTAGTTACAACTAACTTTATTATTTAATTAATTTATTTTGCAACCACTTTGACTTATCCATAAATAGTAAAGTCATCACTTCTTGTTGCAACCAATTTATTATTTAAATAATTTCTCTTTGCAACCACTTTGACTACTTTATTATTTAAATAATTTGTCTTTACTCACAACTTCTTGTTGCAACTAAATTTTCTATAAATAGTCAATTCATAACTTATTTTCCCTTAACTAACTTCTTGTTGCAACCACTTTATTATTTAATTTGTTTATTGGTCAACCACTTTGACTATTCAATCTTCTCATCACAACTACTTTACCATAATTACCAAACTCACAACTTTTTGTTGCAACTAATTTATTTTTAATTATTTTCTTAATGCAACAACTATACCCTTGATTAACTCCTAGTTACCATCAATTTGACTAGTACACTTCTTCTAGGAGCTTCTAGAATAATTGACTTCTTTGACCTTCTATGGGATTTTAGATAACTCATGAGGGTTATCCAACTTCATAAGGCCATAACTCTCTAACCATGAGGAGTTATGTGGCATTCCACAT
>SNQJ01S0198911.1:0-17130 GCA_010110895.2 Picea sitchensis
GATCTCCATTTTAGGAGTGTGATAGCTCATTGTAAAGGTATCATCGAGGAGATTCATTTTGGGGGATCAATCATTCCTTTGGCTATCATTGATAACCTCGATCTCAAAAAACTTTCATTTAGGCCCTCAAAATGGCCCCAGAAGTTAAAACCTGCTAAAAATAGTAAATTGCCAAAATTGCCAGAAAACTGTTTTGAGCCAGTCGGAAAAGGTGGGTGGCCACCGATATCCACCTGGATTAAATGGAATGTCAAAAACCCTATACATCCAAATACCTAACCCTAGGATATGAAGTGCCAAAAGTCATGTGGGCCCCGTTTGGGTAAGTTAGTACATCAACTTCTTGGGGTCGTAACTTTTGCATACTATCTCCGTTTTAGGCGCACGATAGCCCATTGGAAAGGTTTATCTGAGGAATACACATGTTTCTTGTGGAAATCCCTACACATGTTAAATTTTGCGATCCCTAAAAACATTTTTTAGGGCCTCAAAACAACCCTGGAAGTCAGGGACCCAAAAACTAGGAAAAAATTGCCGAACTGTAAAACTGTGAAAACGAGCTAGTTGTAATAGGTGGGAGGACACAAAAATCCATATGGATCATATTTAGAGGATGAGGACATCAATCCTCACTGTAAGCACCCAATTATATTTTTCAAGTACCAACTTTCCGGGCACCAACCTGTTATGAAGAGAGGACACCAATCCTGATTGTAATCACCCACTTACAGTTTGAAAACACCAATCTTCTGGGAATCAACCTGTTAATAATATGAGGACATCGATCCTCTCCCTTGCAACACCCTTCCACCCTCAGATTATCTTATTTTCATTGTCTATCATCCTTAGACCCCAAAGCTTCAAATCTTGTCTTGACACGATCCACGTCTCTCCCCCCTACACACAAAACACACTAAAAATAAACATAGCATCATTATTTATACACTTCATATCCTCAATAGTTTTTCCACATAAGAATGTATGTCCACAGAGTGGACTCCAAATCTTCTAAAAAATGAGCTATCAACAATCCTTCGAAACATGCATAGAATGCCTTTGATTTCATGTGTCATTTTATTTGAGATCATATTTCAAAATAAATACTTAGCAGTCATCGGATGTGATCCCTCAAATCAATCATGGTTGTTTATACATTTTTTTCCATACAAAATAAGAAACACAACTTCAACACTCAGTAGTCGTCCAATCTTTCCATGCTTTGATCATGTCCGTCAATATTTTATTACTATATCAGGACCACCATGAAACCACAATGCACAACCATCATTCAATCATATTCTTAATTAAATTTCATCCATTGATATCATTTTGATGGATTCACCATAGGTTTAAGGCACATTTCTTCTTTATTTCAAATTTATGCGACCTCCAAATTACACCCTCAAGTTCCACCGCACTCATTTTGCACCCATACTTAGACACATTTACAATCATTTCTTCGGGGCTCTAAGTGATATCTTTTCATATGTAAGATCCCCACTATGATCATGAATTTAATTAATGCATAATGTAGATATAAATGTGGTTATGGCCAAGCAATGCAAATGTGAATGTATTTTGTGAATTGTAAATAAATATAATGTAATACCAGCTGTTGGGATATGGAAAAATATGGGGGCTGACTAATCCACAAGAGAGGGGGAATTCCTAGAGAGTTCCCAAGAGAGGTCCAAAGGGAAATAATTTATGGGTATTAATTCAAAGCCACTTTCCTGAATTTTATTATAATTTGAGGAAACCTTATATTTTATGGTTGAGTGTATGAAAACCCAATCATTAAATACCTTTCATAGGGTGGGTGTAAGAATCACATCCTGTAGTTATTGGAGAGCATGGGGCCAAGGTACAATAAAAATTGGGTAGAGAGAGCAATCAACTGTCTTGGGGAAAGAGAGGAAATCCGTATGGGTAATAACATGCAATTTTATACATTCGGTTTTTTACAAGAACAAAAAGGAGAGAAGAGGGGAGAATATCTTGGGAGATGGAACAACAAGGATGGGTGAGTTATGGATCATGATGGAGTTTTTTTGGATCATTTTGGAAATGGAAATTGAAGAGCCAGGTTGACAGGCTTGAAGAGTGAACTCCTGGGTGAGTTGCATTGTATCATAAGGTGTTTGTTGTTGTTTTTGTTGGTGATTTTCCTGGAAGTGAGTTCCCTTGAGTTCCCAACCAATAGATTCATAGCTACATGTGCCAAGGATACCCTAATAAATGAAAAAGACACCCGATGGAATGAGAGCTATGAAGGGGTACATTCCTTGGGTTGTGTAGGTCAATAAGAAGAGATCTAGTGAAAATTTAGGATATTTATAGGACAATACCAATGGTTTTCGTGATATTGAACTATGAGGTACTGTGAGAGGAACCCTTATTTTTTGGATTCCTAGCCCTAGCTCGAGGGTGACTTGATGTGGATATTTGGAACAACAGGTCCATGATTGGGTGGAAATTCCTTCCGAGGCAGCTGGTTGCACAAACTCTCTTTCAAATATAAGTGTTTATTTATTTTGTTGAGTTATTTATTAATTCATGGCTATGTAATTACTCTGTGAATGATAATGGTTTATATGTTGTTATAAATGTTTTATCAGTTGCATTGATGCTTGTTTAGAGTGTTGTATATGAATTTAATTATGGGTATCATAAATTAGTCGAAAATGTATTTAAATTGTAGTTGTTAAGCTACAGGAATTGACTAGAAAAAACAAATCTTGTTTTATGTGTTTTTCCATGTAGTAATGTTCCCCGGTTAAAGTGGGGGATATTACAGAATTGTATCATAGCTCAAGGTTAAACACTTATCTTGTATGGCCCAAGATCCAACATGAATTGAGCATATCCATGGTTGTATATTTCATCCTGTGATGAAATTGGGGAAAACTGGTGAACATAAGTAAAATACCCAAATTTCGAGTAGATTTCAAGTTTTCAGTTCTTCAAAGAACTCAAAGAAGAAATTTATGGCATCAATATACAAGTTGCAAAGTCAAATTTGGATTTGGAAGTCAAATTCATGTGTGTTTTAGGGAAACCCTAAAGTTTTGTTGACCGACGACCTAGATTAATTCAACCTAGAGAATTAATGGTCGAGATTCAGTCATAGGAAGTTCGAGCAGGGCATTCTCGACAGACTTTCAGGAAGAAGGTCTAGGAAATACTTTGAAGTCTGACATAAGGTTGAGTTTAGAGAAAGGATTCCAATGGAACAAGCCTAAAATGATCATGGTCGTTGATCAAAATTTCTCGTAATCGTTCGATTTCTCAAAAAGGTAGAATCGGAAAGACCTGTTTGGAAGGCTTGGGGAAAGGTAATTTCACCTTCCAAGCAAGTCAATCTGAATCAGGTAATGAGTACATATATTTGGGTCTGAGATTATCATGTCCATTGATTGGCATGATGTCTGACCATCTGATCTATTGGATGAGCATGTTGTCTTGGAAGGGTTGAGGGTAGAGGAGAATTCCATGTAAGCCACCACATTGACGTGCCATGTTAGAGGAAATGTCATCAAGAGTGGATGAATTAGAGAATTCTATATGGCAGTCAAGTGCATGTCTTAGGGAAGAATGGTTCTTGATATACTTCATAAGAGAGTTGTCGGAAAGTCCATTCGGGGTGGAGGTTTTTGATGGAGGAAGTCTGACAGAGAAAGCTCGATAGGATATTTGAATTTAAAGTTCAAAAGGGTCGAAAAACAAGGACATATTTTTTTCGATGGAGGTTTCCCGATGAGGAGAGTGATCTAAATTTTATGAGTAGAATGAAATGAATACAAATTATTAAAATATTCTTAACATGGAATAACAGAGATACAATAAAAATGGTTATCTGGAATGGTTATTAAAACAAGCTTGCTGGAATGGTGATGACTTATCTCTGAGAAGATATGTGATGAATGTGCTCATTCACAAGAAGATGATTACAATGAGGATCTAAAGGCCTTTTTACAATAACCAAGAATTTAAAAAACCCTAGACATCCAAAAACCTAACCCTAGGAGATGAAGAGCCAAAAGTCATGTTGGCCCCATTTGGGTAAGTTAGTACATCAACTTCTAGGGGTCGTAACGTTTGAATACGATCTCCGTTTTAGGCGCACGATATCCCGTTGGAAAGGTATCTTCAAGGAGATTAATTTTGGGGGCTCAATCAGAGGCTTTGGTTATCCTTGAGAATATAGATCCCTAAAAACCTTCATTTAAGCCCTCAAAATGGCCCCAGAAGTTAAAAACCACTAAAAATAGTAAATTGCCAAAATTGCCAGAAAAATGTTTTGAGCGAGTTGGAAAACTTGGGTGGCCATAGATATCCACCTAGATCAACAATCCATCCTTAGTAAACAATTTTATCCATTTCATTGAGTTCCCCCATCAAATGAGGAAATGTCTGCTAAATTTGGCCCCGGGTGAGCCACTTTCCTTGGTGCAGGAGCTACCCTACTTTGACGACTCAATAAATATGGATCCTTTGTTGTCGAGTTCCCTTGATATGTGTGTCCATAATATGATCATTGTATTCCTGTTGCATGTAGTTAGGGTTTATCTTTGTTGGTGTCAACTTCTCTGCTATCTCTAAGGTGTCCAATAATGGTGGGAAATATGGCTAAAGGAGAGCCAGGTTGAAGGCTGGGTGCAGTCCAAGGAAAGGGGGAATGTTGAGCTCAAAAGAATTGTCACCCACAACCTTGGTGATGGTGTAAGATCCATAGTAAAGTGGGATAATCGTCTGATGGGTTCCTGTAAGGCATTTTTTCTGCAAGTGAAACCAAACTTTGTCTCCCACCTAAAACTTATGTGGCACCTGATGTTGATCATGGCGCTACTTGTACTTGGCATTAGACTTCTGTAGAATATAATGAAACTATTGGTTGATGTGTTGGATCCACCCAATGAATCAGGTGGCTTTGTCAGCTTCTGGTGGAGCAGGGAACGAGTCAGTCGAGGTGGTCACCAAGGGTAATGCAACATCCATGAGGCCCAATGGTTGGAATCCCAACCCCACCTGAAAGGGGATGTGACCATTTGTGCTATGTAGGGCTCAGTTGTAGCTATGTTGAATGTAAGGAAGACTCTCATCCCATGTGTGAGGGTGTTTTGAATTATACATGTGCATGATATGTACGATCATCCGATTGATTACCTCAGTTTGGCCATCTTTCTGGGGGTAGAAGGCAGTGGATTTGGTGAGCTTAGTATCCATCAATGACCAAAGGCTCGACCAAAATGTGTTGAGGAAATAACTGTCACAGTCTGAGATAATGGTTTGTGGGATACAAAAATGTACCCATACTCATTCAAAGAAGAGCTTGGCATTGGATTCTATTGTGATGTTCTTCTTGTAGGCATCTAGAATCACCATCTTGGAAAAGTGATCGAAAACCATAAAAACACAATCATTTCCCCTCTTGGTGGATGGGAGGACTGACATGTATTCCATTGATATGGATTCCCATGGCCTATCAGGAGTAGGTAGAGGGGTGTACATGCCATGTTTCTTATTGGTCGGTTTGGCAATAGCACAGGCGGTGTAGGACTTGAGTGCCACAAATGGAGGTCGACTGAGGCAATCAAAAACTCAGTTGGTACTTCCTGTTTTATACTTGATGTTGAGGTGGAACTGTTGTAAGTATGTGTACCACTTATGATGGTGGTCATTCTGCAATTTTCCTTGGGTCTGCATGAACTATATTGGCTTATGATCAGTGTGGATGATTGTCTCCTTCCCAAGAATGTAATGTCTCCATTAGAGGCAGGCTTTCACAATGGAGTACATTTATTTTTCATAAGTAGGGTACTCACGCACAACATTTGATAGTGTCTCACTATGATATTCCATGGGGTGGCCATGTTGAGTGAGAACAACGCCCACAACATAGTCTGAATCATATGTCTCGATCTCAAAGGGATGTGGCAGGTCTGGTAATGAAATTACTGGGGATGATCACAAACGCTTCTTCAAGTCATCGAAGGCTTTTTTTTTGGATAGGTCCCACAAAAAAATTTCCTTACTGCCACCCTTGGTTACTTGGTTGAGAGCCCATGCTATATGAGATAATCCCAACATGAACCTGCAATAGAAATTGGAGAGGTCCAAGAAGCTCCGAAGTTCAGTGAGTGTAGTTAGGGCAGGCCAATCATGGATGACCTGGATCTTGGCTAGAGCCACATGTACACCATGATGATCAATGATGTAGCCTAATTAATGGACCCTGTCCATGCCGAAGGAGAATTTTTCCAAGTTTGCATATAGTTTGTGGTGTCACAGGCTTTGCAGAACCTATTGAATATGTTGCAAGTGTTTCACCCAAGTCTTATTGTAGATGAGGATGTCATCCAAATACACCACTACAAAAGTATTGGTGAAAATTCACAGGATATCATCCATCATCCTCATAAAATTTATTGGAGCATTTGTCAAACCAAAGGGCATGACCAACCATTCAACAAGACCTTCTTTTGACTTGAAGGTAGTATTCCATACATCTGTTTGTTTTATTGGGACCTGGTGGTAGCCAAACTTTAGATCAATAATACTGAATTATTTGTCCCCCGTGAGATGATCAAAGAGGTCGACGATTCGGGGAATCAGGTATAGGTTTCAGGTTGTGACTTTATTTAGTGCTCGGTAATAAATGTAGAGTCATAAGATCTCATCTTTCTTCTACATTGACACGATTGGGCTCCCACAAGATGATGATATGGGATGCATATGCCCCTTGTGGACAAGTTCTTGGATCTACCTCTTGATGTCCTCATTTTCTAATAGAGATCTGTGGTAGACTGACCCATTAGATAACGGTGCGCCTAGGGTCAAATCGATGGGATGCTTGATCTGGTAGTGTAGAGGTACCCTGGTAGGAGAGGAGAAGATATCTGAGTATTATTCAATGACCTTATACACTTTCTTCTATTGTGTGGAGAGATCGTCCACAGAAGCCCTGGATGTGGTTGCGATCTTTCACTCACTGTGAGAGATAATCATGAAGAAGACAAATTTCCTGGTCTGAGAGATGACCTTCCTACATTGCTTGGCAGAGATCAAGGAAATAGCACTAGGAGGGACTGCCTCAGGTATTTGTTATAGCAAGATTTTCCTCACCATTTCTATCTTACATAGAGGGACTTTTTCCATTCCCCTATGTAGGCTTATCATCCCTTTTTGATGAATCCAGAGCTAAAAATTAACATTTTTTCACATATATGCATCCTATCAGCTTTGCAACAAGTGTATATGCAGGCTTCTTCACTGCAGCCCGTGTACATAGGGATTTGTGCAAGAAAATACAAAAATAGTGTTGGGTTTCCATGTCACGACAAGAGATCTTTGATCCTTGGCCTTCCATATACTGGAAAATTTTCAACTCAACCCTTCAGTTGCATTTTGAAGGCTATAAGAGCACAATTTCGAGCTATGGAAAAGAGGAGAAAACATTCAACTTTGAGAGAAAAGTTACTCTGGAGAAATTACTTCATATTGAGTCTGCATCCCTTTGTCCCTCAAGTATGAACATAGTGTTCAACCCCCAAGCTCTTTCCCTATTGTTGAGAGAACCTCATTGTCTCTCTCATTCGAGCATGCCTTTGGTGGAGGAGTGAAGTGGTGGAGGCCCAGTTGGAACGAACTTGGTTTCTTGCTTTCAAACCATGCCAACACAGAAGTCTGTAATGTTGTCACTTATGCTGATCAATTATTAATAGAAATACTCCTTTCCCATCCTATTGGTATTGTGCAAATATTTGATTATTATCGATGGAAATGTTTGTAATGTTTATTAATGGATTATGTTATCTAATGTGCTAACCCTTTAATATTATCACTATATACTTGCTCTACTTGTTTGTTCAGAACTTCTTGTAGGTATAAAGATTTGGGTCGAAGTGCTCAATGATGGAACATCATTGAACATTGGATCGAGGTAAGCCTTTATCTTGTCTTGCACATTAGTTTATATAACATATGATGGAATTGAGTTGATTTCTGTAGTCATACTTGTTTGTTGTGGTTTACCCTTGGCCATAGAGAGTTTTTCCCTCGTAACAGAAATGGAAACTCCACTGGGGAGATATATTCCTTCTAAGGGTTGAAGTAATTTTTCTTCTTGCATTGCTCTTTTTCCTTTGTGTTTCTTGTCATATCACTACTTGGTAGATTATGTTCACTCTGAGTCTGAATTTTCAACCTTTCTTCCATTGCATGGCCTTGTTTTAAATCATGTACGCTCCTTTTGCCTTGACAGTCACGTACACACACATTCTGCCTCTCTGCAAGATGCATATTTATGCACTCTTCTCCTGAACAGTCACGTATACCACTTTTCCTTGCTTGTTTGCTTGGTTTAGTGACTGTTCGATGAGTTTTGATGTTTTTTGAGCCTTCTTAGGTCACTATAGTTCCTGTTGATATTCTCTGGGTTGATAGGAATCCTGTTGGGAGTTGAATTTATGAGCGTCGTCTTTCCATTGTTTTTTCATTTGATTTTTCCTTGAACCCTGGGTTGTTTGCTTGGCTGCTTGGTTTTTTGCTTGAGCTATTTCATTTATACATAGTAGAATTTCTATATCAGGCTGCTTCCCAGTCCATGCATTTTCTCTTTGATATATATTGAAAATACAAAAATATAGGAATTTTGCATTGGTTAACATTTTTGTCTTTGAAACTTTATCATTAGCTTAGTACATTTAGCAAAACATTGCATTTTATTTATGAATTGCAAAGTTGAAATCGAAAATTGCGTTGTTTCTTAGCATATCATTCATTGAAAAGTTAAAGATAGACTTTGCATTATATTCATATTTATCTTCTTGAAGAGTCATAACATCATGAGTTTCGCTTCCATACCTTTTTGAGTAATCAAGACCAATAAAATTTACGCTTTAAACTAAAATTGATTAGTCACGATTTTATTCTTAGGGTGCACAAACTAGTCTAGAATTTAGTGCCTTGGAATAGGATTTTGTGAGTAAAATTCTCCAAGGCAATTAAATCAACATATGTGTCTGAGACAAGGAGTTGAGAAGTCCATTGTATAATTGGTAAGATCAGAAGACTTCGCTCACACTGGAGTTAATCACGAGGTCACGTGAAATTGGTTGAAGAGATAACCCTTGGATACTCACCTAGCATCAGAGATATTTTTGTGGTATTATTCATATTTAGGGATCTTGCTAGTACCCATACCTCTGTGAGAGGCGGTGCTTTCAAGGTTTCAGGCTTTGCTACCCTGCCCATACGGTGATCCAAACTTATGACTACTCACCTGTGAATTTCTTATACAGTGGTGTATTAGTTGCTTGACTTAGGTATCTCATAGGTTACTTCCAAGGGTTATTCTGCTTGTACCCTGGGTCAGATAGGGGTTGGACAACACACAACCTTTATGGAAGATTACCTCTCCAAGGGGATCTGACCGACTGGTTGTTAAGCCCATGAGGGCCCCTATAACTGATTATGTTACCTCCAAACTTTAGTAGGGAGTCTTAGGTCCCTCTTGGACAAGACATACCTTCTTTAGCGAGGGAGGCCACTCAGCCACTTTAGCCCATTTTCATGAATATTGGCCATTTGAATTTTGGTATGCTCTTTTCAGGAATCTATACTGATTTTTCATTATCATGGATAGTGGAGTTCATTTTTCTTCCTCGTTTACTGCTACCCCCCACCCCCATGATGTCCACTCATATTATGGGGACAAATCCTTCCACTTCCCCTTATGGTATGCAGAATTATAATACCCAGTCAATGGCTTAGGTCTCTAATCATTTTTCTCATGGTATGCTTGATATGCCTTCGCAATTACCATCCTCTGTCTCACCTCCTTATGCAAATACAATTTTTGGGTCTGGGGGCACGATGCCTCCTTCTTATCCCTCTCCGTTTGGTGGGAGTCATATTCTTCAAACACCTCTTACGATAGGAGGTTGGAATATTCCTTCCTACGAATCCACTATGCGAGAAGTAAGTGCCCAACTATGAAATCATTCTACTTATTACACTCCGTCCACTTATCCTTCTTCTGCTATGTTGGTTCCTATGAACACTCTTTCCATGGTGAACCTCCATCTTCCCTCTGGTGTTTCATCCAGGGGAGTTATTTTTATAGTATGGGCAACCCCCCTCACGAAGTTCCTTTATCTAGGGGAAACATATATCCTCACATTAGTAACCCTTTTCATGTCGCTTTCTCTTCGCAAGTGACTTCCTCGGTGTCAATGCCCTTACAACCCTTTATGTATCAGTATGGAGGAGGATACTATCATGTCGTATAGGGATAGGGTGAGAAACAGGATCCTTCCTGGCCTGCAATTTCTCAGAACCAATCTTTCCTTGGACCTTGGTCTCAAATGCCACAATTCACCACCCCCACAAGTCCAGTCACTGCATGTCATACTTGCATTGTATCACTAACCTCTATTAGTCATGTTGGAGATTGGTTGACAACCTCTGTGAGTCATGTTGAAGACCTACAACTAGCCACTGCAAGTCATGCTTGGGGCACAAGTCCAGTCACTGCGTGTCATACTGACATTAAATAACCAACCTCTACTAGTCATGTTGGAGATTGGTCGACAACCTCTATGAGTCATGTTGAAGACTTGCAACCAACCATTGCAAGTCATGTTGGGGGAACATGTCTCGTCAATGCTAGTCTCACTACACACACATCACCAACCTCTGCTAATCATGTTGGGGATACATCACTAGCCTATGTTAGTCATGTTGGGGAATCACCACCAACCTCTACAAGTCACGTTGAATATTTTCTACTAGCCTCTACAAGTCATGCTAGGAGCATGTCACCATCCACTGCAATTCATGTTGGGGGAATTCATATGATTGAGAAGCCTAGATGTCTCAGACATAAGTGTAGATTCCTTTGCAGGACTTGTGAAAGAGGTCACCTTACTCATTAGTGTCCTACTACTATTGGGATACCTGAAGCATGGGGCTCACCTAAGGGCCCTTCAGGTTCTGAGGTATCTATGGTTTCACAACACTTCGTTCCTTCTTTGGTTGATACAAAAATCATGCCGATGAAATATTCGGTTGGCACCCCTTTTCCTTTAGGGGTTGATGCATCGTTTGACCTTGTTATCTCACATCACGTTCAACTCATGGTCGTGTCGATGTAATCTTTGACTGACACCTCTCCTATGTTCACGGGTGATGTGTCTCTTGACCTTGTTGTCTCACATCTTGTTCAACCAATGGTCGTGTCGATGCAATCTTTGACCGAAAACACTCTTTTTTTTGGGGGTGATGCACCTCTTGACCTTGTTGTCTCACATTCTACTCAACCAATGGTTGAGGAAGTGGTCATATCGATGCAATCTTCGATCGACCCCACTCTTCTCTTGGAGAGTGACAAGTATAAGGAAGTGATTGCGCCAATGCAAATTTTGGTCGATGTCACTCTTCTGGTTCCGGTTCTATACCTTCTATGCCATGTCCTTAGCATTTCTATTACTTCACCTTATGAACAAGAGAGAGTTTTACTTTTCCCGATTTCTCTCCCTCCAAGTATTGAGGAGGTTCCCTTTGATTGGGATGGTATTGTGGGGTATCCAATGCCTCCGTCTATGTCTTTTCCAAGAAGAGACATTATCTGATATAGCACGGAGATGATAACCTCCATTATTCACTTTTCCCTCCTTGACTTGGAGAGATTTGGGTCTTCCCAATCTTGTGTTGTTTCTTCGTAAGATACTAACATTCCATGGAAGGTCCGCACAGGAGCCTTGGCCTCCCCCATGACTTTCTGCCTAGAATCTCCCTAACGAGTCTTAGTTAAGCTCTTTTTCTACTCGTCTATAAACTGAAAATATTGTCGAGTGATTTGTCCCTTTCACACTTGTTAAATTGGATTTGAAAGTTCATGGGTCTTAGTTAATCTCTTTTTTGACTTGTTACCAAAAATAGAAAAGATCGCCAAGTGAATTTGTCTTTTTCACACTCGTAAATTGGATTTGAAAATACATCTATTTGGAACAAGTTTACCCCTTTTTCACACCAAGTAGACTAAAAGACATAAAAAAGGACTTTTTTGGTGTTAAGTTGTGATTGCATCTCATGCCCTTGCTTATAGTATTGAGCCTTTATCTGGTTCTCGCTTTGCATTATAAACCATTGCCTATGCAGTTTTGCATCCTCAACCAAGCAGAGCCTTGTTTTTATCCTTCGCAATTTGACACCCTATACCCTAGAGGAAACATCACCCCAAGTGTCCATATCCTACATGCATTTCCTTGCATTAAGCATAGGTATGTTTCACTGCTGGAACTAGTTTTTCTTACTTGCGACACTCATTTCCTCCTCTATATCATAACATTCATTTGTTATGAAAAAAAAAAAAGACTGGCGGGAAGAGAGTACTATATTATAATTGGCAGCAGTGGTGTCTCCTTTGAACAAAGCACAAAATTATTGAGTCCTTGTGTCATCATAATTTTGGGTTTAGCATGGCCTTAGGAAGCTGATCTCGTTACAGAGTTTTCTCTACCGACTAGTTATTCTTCCAGTCCCTATAGAAAATGTTATTGATGCCTCATGCATCTAATTGTCACATCATTGAGTCTAGGTTGTCGGAGTCCACCATATGTCTCATGCTCTTGTTCAAAGGGATTCTATCAACCTGCATCGGCCACTCCTCAGAAATATTGACTTTGCATGTCATCCATACCCTCAGTTTGTCTCATAATCACATGATACTATGGTCTTATCATGTGCCCTATCCCTATTTTCATCATTGGTAGGTCACCTTGAACCCAAAAATCGACATTTCATCATTGGTTATTGACTGAGTGGTTTCCCTTGTGTTCGACGATAAGACATCTATTCACACTTTGGGATTTGTGCAGTGTCTTGGATGCCATTAGCCTTAATGATGATTTCATTACCTTTGTCAGCAATTTTCATCATTGGTTGCTATTCAGAGGGTCTTTTTCATGTACCGCTTGCATATGATACATGCAAAAGATGCACAAGGTCGTTGGTTCGTGAACATGTTATTTGTCCGATCTCCACCAAATCATGAAGCTCCTTCTTTGTTCCTCATGTTGACTGATGAGAGATGCCTTAATTCTCTCCTTTCAGTGGGTCTCTTTCCATCGAGTTCGGCTCATTTATTCTGGATATGGGACCTAGAGTTTTATGAGTACCTTGAGGCTTGCATTGATTAGTGGTAGACTCTCTCGCCATTGACAGATGGGAATAAATCAATGTTTCCTGATCAATGGATTTCTCAAGTGTTCGACACCAACTCCTTTATTCACACTTGCAAGAATGTACTCGTTGCCTTGATACCTACTTTCATCATTGGTAGGATGTCTCACGTTTGTTAACGGTATACCTCAATGATTAGTAATCAAACGATGTCTCATTATGTTCGACCTCAACTCCTTTATTCACATGATGTAGACTTGCACCTTGGAGGATAGTGTAGAAGACTTGAAGACATCACTATGTGGTCAAAGCTTTCCTGAGTTGTTGCTTCACTTTCATTGGACCAACACCTATTCAACTTTTAATCATAGGAGATCAGATTGTACTCCTTGGTATACATATATCTTCATATTGGTTTTGAGACTAGTTTCACTAGGCCTTGTTCATGACTATGATAGATTTTGGCATATAACCGCATTTGTATTTGCCTATTCATGGCCACGAGCACTTGGTTGGTATATTTTCCACATGGATCTGCATTGTAATTTTGGTAGGCATGTATGCAAAGTCAGTACAGAATGTAATGAGAAATCGAGTTCATCCAACTGGTTCTCTACCACTCCACTCCTGGGTTATTTATAATGTACTTCAACCATTGCAGATACTCCTCTGATCTCACACATTAGGGTGCATCTGTTATGGAAAGATTTGCCTCACCATTGCTATATTGCATAGAGGGCCTTTTTCCATTCCCCTATGCAGGCATATCATCCCTTTTTGATGAATCCATAGCTAAAAATTAACATGTTTTCACATATACATGCCCTATCAGCTATGCAACAAGCGTATACGCAAGTTGCTCCACTACATCCTGCGTACATAGGGATTTCTGCTAGAAAATAAAAATATAGTGTCTAGTTTTCATGTCACGACAAGAGATCTCTGATCCTTGGCCTTCCATATACTGGAAGTGTTCTGACTCGGAAAGGATATAAGAGAACAATTTTGAGCTATGAAAAAGAGGAGAAAGAATTCAACTTTGAGAGCAAAGTTACTCTAGAGAAATTACTTCATATTGAGTCTACATCCCTTTGTCCCTCAAGTCTGAACACAGTGTTCAACCCCCAAGCTCTTTCCCTATTGTTGCGAGAACTTCATTGTCTCTCTCATTCAATCTTGCCTTTGGTGGAAGAGTGAAGTGGGGGAGGCCCAGTTGGAATTTGGAAGGAACTTGGTTTCTTGGTTTCGAACCGTGCCGACACGGAAGTCTGTAATGTTGTCACTTTTACTGATCAATTATTAATAGAAATACTCCTTTCTCGTCCTATTGGTATCGTGCAAATATTTGATTATTATCCATGGGAATGTTTGTAATGTTTATTAATGGATTATGTTATCTGATGTGCTAACCTTTTCATATTATCACTATATACTTTCTCTACTTGTTTGTTAAGAACTTCTTGTAGGTATAAAGCTTTGGGTCGAAGTGCTCAATGGTGGAACATCATTGAACGTTGGATCAAGGTAGGCCTCTATATTGTATTGCACATTATTTTATATAACATATGATGGAATTGAGTTGATTTATGCGGTCATAACTATCTATTGTGGTTTACCCTTGGCCATAGAGAGTTTTCCCTCGTAACAATATCCTGTACAATTTCCTGTTCAAATTAATAATAACACTACGAGGCCTAGACTCATATACAACATGAAATTTCCATAAATAAGGTTGGCCAAAAAGAACATTACAAACTTCGAGAGGAGTAACATCACACAATACCTTGTCTTTGAAGGGCTTGATGTCGTACGACAGTCGACACTGTTGGCTGATGCAGAGATCGCTTCCTTGGTTGAACCATCCAATGGTGTAGGGTTGTCGGTGCATCATTGTGAGCATGGCCAACCGCTTGATGAAATCTATTGAGATGAGGTTCTTCTGTCTACCTCTATCAACAATGAAGTGCAACAGGGTTCCTTTTACCCACATTTGTGAATGGAAGAGGCACTCACCTTCTTCTACCTCATCTGGTTCACCAGGCTAGACCTTGGTGGTATCAACGGTGGCACTGGGTTCCATTTCAATGATCCATGTTCCCATTTTTAGTTCTAACTCATATTCAGAACCCGCATCTGATTCATAGGCTTTAACTTCGGCCACCAATGATTTCATTGAGTGACAATCAATATTGTTATGCCAAGGGCTCTTATGGAAGTCACACCACTTCCCGATATCTTTCTTTGCATTTTTGGTGTCCTTATTTTCTTGCATCTTGGATTGGTTGTCTTGATACTGTCCATATTTGCTTGATCCTTTTTTCTGTGGGTTGGGCACACCCCTTCCTGGATTTTTCTGTGATGGGTTCCCAGGCCCAAATTGCCACGTCTTTTGTTACAGCTTCTACTCGATTTTGATGCCATATCGGTAGGCCACGCCCAAGGATGAGATGTCCAGAACTAACATTTTTCTTTGGATGTATCTATGTATATCACCATGATACTTGAGCACTATATGTCACTCTGAATATTTGATACCCATCTTGGTGCGTAAGGTATGGAAGATATTTTTGAACTCTGGCACTGCTTGGTCTCTTTCTTGCCACAGTATGGTCCATTTGGTATAAAAGTCATCATAAATTGTGACATGGTAGTATTGTTCCTTAATAGTATCCCTGAAGGATTTTTAGGTGACTGCGACTGTAAATAATAAGGGTTCCTTTGTTTCCTTTTTCTCATAGAAACTTTCCCACCAATCTTTCACATGGGGAACAACTTTGAGGAGTGCAAAAGTAATATTTTCTTTATTTGAAAAGTTATGGACAAAAAAATACCCTTCTATTAGATTCAACCACTTTTCTACAAGATTTGTGTCTATCTCACCTTCAAATATAGGAATATCAAAGTTTATTTGTACCTTGAAGGGGGCAGCGCCTCCACTCGAGGAAGATGTGTCACCTGTTGGTAGTCCCCGAAGGATTTGCATGAAACTATCCATCATCTCGTTCCTCTGATGCATGAGGGATTCCTCAAGAAACATTTTGAAACGATCTCCTCTCCTGTCATATTTCCTTTATCCTACCATGAGAGGTCACTTGGGCATGAGAGAGATTTTTTCCTCAAGAGAAAAAATCTTGAGACCCAATTCTTTGTACCCTGACCTCGTTGGGGACATGCATTAAGAAAACAAGGAGAAAACTGCTATGATACCATTGATCCAAATTTTATGAGTAGAATGAAATGAATACAGATTATTAAAATATTCTTAACACAGAATAACAGAGATAAAATAAAACCATTTTTCTGTTCAATAAGGAAATAAGTTGAAACTGTAAAATGTAGTGGAAAACAAGCTTGCTGGAATGGTGGTGTCTGAGAAGAGATGTGACAGTTGCGCTCATTCACAAGAAGATGATTACAATGAGGCTCTGAAGGCATTTTTACAATAAACAGGAATGTAAAAAAACCTAGACATCCAAAACCCTAACCCTAGGAGATGAAGCGCCAAAAGTCACATGGGCCCCGTTTGGGTAAGTTAGTACATCAACTTCTCGAGGTCGTAACATTTGCATACGATCTCCGTTTTAGGTGCACGATATCCCGTTGGAAAGGTATCATCAAGTAGATTCATTTTGAGGGCTCAATTGGAGCCTTTCCTTATCATTGAGAATCTCGATCCCAAAACCTTCATTTAGGCCCTCAAAATGGCCCCAGAAGTTAAAAACTACTAAAAATAGTAAATTGCCAAAATTGACAGAAAAATGTTTTTAGTGAGTTGGAAAAGGTGGGTGGCCACTGATATCCACCTAGATCAAATATTCCTATAGTGTTTCATATTGCATATTTTGGAGACATCCACATACCCAACAATTGGACTTTCAATGGGAAGATTCCAAGAAAGATCTTTCGAAAGGTTGGAAAAGGTTTAGCTACACCTTGTAAAGGATA
>SNQJ01S0198912.1:1330-17130 GCA_010110895.2 Picea sitchensis
CTAGCAATTTAGAGCTCTAGGGTTTCACTAGTTACTAGATCAATTCAATGAAAAGCTTGGCAAATAAAAAGTAAGAAAGTAGCAATTTAAGTTTCTTATTTCAAGCATTAAGTACACCATGCAATTTCATAATCTTGTATGAGCAAATAAAACCATTCAATAGATGAAAAAAATGCATATTTTACTTACTTTCACCAAGAATAATCATGAGAATACCATGCAAGATCACCACAAAACTTCCAATATTGATCCAAGTTGCAAAAAATAGCCTTAAACAAGAATGGTGTCTCACGATTTCAGCCAATAAATCTCACTGGGACTCAAATTTCAGACCTCTTGTCTCAAATGACAAGTTCTGATGTCTAAAATGAGAGTACTTTATGTTTATTTATACAAAATTTTGACCTTTAATTAATTTTAGGTCAAAAATAAGGCCGATTTGGCCAATTTACAATAAAATTTAAATTTGACATAATTAAAATTAATTTGCATCTAAAGACACCTCCAAGGGTGACGTTGAGGCCTAAAGGTGGAACATTGAGCTAAAAATGTAGGGCAATTGGCCTCTAGAATCCCCAGATGATGCCCACACGTGCCACCATGCTCATAAATGCCTCCAAAATGAAAACCCTAGTTATGGGTGATGTCTTGGGTCATGATGGTGACGTCCAGGGCCCTCAAGGGCCAACATCCATGTGGAAGAGAAAGGTCCCCTGGGTCTATGTCTGCTAGGGTGCCTCCAAAGGCAACGTCCTACTTTTTCCCGGTGCAAATCTTCAATTTATTCTTACCCCTGGCTGAGGTTGCAACATCCATTTCTGGGCTTTAAGCCCCCATGAAGATCCGAGCTAGTCATTCCCTCATGTGTACATGTCCATCGGGCAAGGTCCTGCAACAACAACAAGTACGCCCTCCATGGGTTCACAAGTCATAGGGATCATAGCATCTAAATCACATTCAATAATTAAATTACCCAAACATTTGCATCAAACCCCCCTTAACCTAGACAAATGCTCAAAGACATTATGCAACTTGACAAGTTAGGTTTGGATAAGGTCTTAGGGTGTTCTATTGGGCTAACCTCTCTTAAGTGTGGGGTGTTTCCCAAGTGGGATCTAATCCAAGTCATGTAAGTGTATGAGGTGGCTTGGGGTAAGTGTTTGGGCATGGGGTGCATGTAATAACAAAGAAATGTAAAGTCTTACCTATAGGTGCCTTTGTAGAGGGAAAGTTGCACCTTGTCATAAATGCAATTGTTTCCTATCCCATTCATTTCCTTTTTATTCTTAGCTTTATTTATTTTGATCTTTTTTTTTTGTGCTTCAAGCAAATAGTTGAGGGCCACTGTCCTGGCTTGATGACCAGAGGTGACAACGTTATCCACAAACATTTCACGAAAATGAGAATGTTGGCTCGTGATGAGACCTCCTTTCTCTTGGCTATGCCACCAAGATCCACTACTTGGTTTTGGTGACCAGATAGGTGGTAGTGTCATACTGCTACATTCCCATGGGCATAATAGGTCGGCTCGTGATGAGACATCCTATCCATCAACTAGTACCTTGACTGTTTATGTATCCTATGGGTCCCCTTTTCTTACTGAAGATATTTTCATTGCTTTCTTAGGGATCCCTGGGCGAAGCATCTCAAAGGTTTCAACATTGGATTTTAACTCTTTCCAGCTACTTTTATCCTCTAGGCCTTTAGCCGCTTCTTCCCACGAGGTAAGGTACAACCCTTCCTATTGTAGCTAATCCCAATGCCTAAAAAAGGATAGGGGAGATAAAAGGAATAAAGATAGAAAATGGTAAGTATGGAGGGAACAGACAATGACCTTTCACAGATCCACCCAATAGCAACCCATCCTAAAGGGAAATCAACTTACTAGGGCACAATGTCACCCCTCTAGGTATGAACGAGGAAAAGAGCATAATTTCCAATCAAATGTCATGAAATGAAGAAGGATTCAATACAACATATTCAAGTGCTTCAAAAATCAAAGTGACACATACCATGATACCCGGACTCATTACCTCATGGAGCAAGACCCATCGTTACTCCAAGACCAGGTTGGTGGGATGGATATTGTTGCTGGTGATAAGTGTACTACATTGATGAAAAGAGGGGCCCTCCAGGGCCATTCCCAAGTCGTCTGGCTCTCAGTACTCCATGTCTAGGACCTGTGGGCCTTGAGACGTGATCTCCTTAGTTATCCCTAGGCTAGGGGATAACATCTGGCTCCAACTCAAGGACATGTGCTCACCGTAGAGTGCATGAGAACCTCAACATATCCGGTATGACCTGTACCTACTAAATCTCAACAAAGGATATTAGTAATCGCTAAGGTGGTGATATCACCCCTTGCTCATATATGATATAATAAACAAATAAAAGCATCTCTAGTCTATCATATGATCATGAGCATACATATATACATAATGAATCAAGACAATATGAAAATTGCAACTATCACTATGCTAGGATGATATGCAATGGTATGTACAATGTACCAGGTGGCTTTGTCAGCTTTGGTTTAAGCATGGGATGATTATGCCTATATGGACGCAAGGGGTAGTGCAACATCCATGGGAACCAATTGTTGAGATCCCAACCCCACCTGAAAGGGGATATCACTAGTTGAGCTATGTATGGATCTATTGTAGTTGTGTTGAACATAGGGAAGATTCTCATCCCATGTGTGAAGATGCTTGGAATTGTACATGTGAAATATATGCACGATCATCATGTTGACGAACTCGGTTTGGCCATCCATTTGGGGGTGGAAGGTCGTGGATTTGGTGAGCTTGGTGTCCAGCCGTGACTAGAGAATCGACCAGAATGTGTCGAGGAATCGGTTGTCTTGATTTGAGATGATGGTTTGTGGTATCCCAAAATTTATCCACACTCTTTCAAAGAAAATCTTCGCAGTGGCCTCCACTGTGATGCTCTTCTTGTAGGCGACGAGAATCACCATCCTGGAAAATCAATCAACAAACATGAAAACAAATTCATTTCCCTGCTTGGTTGAAGGAAGGACCGACACGTAGTCCATCGATATGGATTCCCATGGTATGTCAAAAGTAGGTAGAGGGGTGTACATGCCTTGTTTCTTTATGGTCGGTTTGGCAATGGCATAGACCGTGCAGGATTTAATATACTTGTTGACATCCTGTCGAAGTTTCGACCAATAGAAATGTTGTTGAAGTACTACCATTGTATTTTCTACATCGAAGTGTCCTGCCACCCGACTGTAGTGAGCTTCCCAAATTACCTTCGCTCACTCGCTTGATGGGACACAGAGATGGCCCAAATGGCACAACAACCATTCCTGAAGATGGAAATCAGTGACAGTTGCATTTGTTCCCAGTATATGGTAGGAAGTGGCAAAATCGGGATCGCTCTTGTAGAGTTGGGGCCATCTGAAGGTCTCATGTCCTTAGGATTGTAGCACCGTGGTTAGTGCTACAACTAGAAGTTGATTGCGGCAATCAATGATGTGGTTGGTTCTCCATGTCTTATACTTGATGTTGAGATGAAACTGCTACAACTATGTGGACCACTTATGATGGTAGTCATCCTGCAATTTTCCTTCTGTCTGCATGAACTACAAAGGCTTATGATCAATGTGGATGATTTTCTCCTTCCCAAGAATGTAATGCCTCCACTGGTGGTAGGCTTGTACAATGGAGTACATTTCTTTGTCGTAAGTGGGGTACTTACAGACAATATATGATAGTGTATCACTATGATAGGCCACAAGATGTCCATGCTGAGTGAGAACTGCATCTGCATCATAGTTTGTAGCATCTGTCTCAATCTCAAAAGGTTGTTGCAGGTCAGGTAATGAGAGAACCAGGGCTGAGCACAAGCATTGCTTCAAATCATCGAATGCTTTCTATTGCGACTCACCCCACATGAATTTTTCCTTGCCATCACCCGTGGTCACAAGGCTAAGAGCCCATGCAATGTGGGAGAATCCCAACACGAACCTGTGATAGAAATTGGCAAGGCCTAAGAAGCCCTGAAGCTTAGTGAGTGGGATCGGGGCTGGCTACTCACAGATGACCTGAATCTTGGTTGGATCGACATGCACCCCATGCTCATCAACAATGTAGCCTTGGTATTGGACCCTCTTAATGCCAAAGGAGCATTTTTCCAAATTTTCTTATAACTTGTGTTGCCACAGAGTGTGCAAAACTTGTTGAATAAGCTGCAAGTGTTCCACCCAACTCTCGTTGAAGATGAGGATGTCATCCAAATACACCACCACAAAATAATTGGTGAAAGGCAACAAGATATCGTACATCATCCAATGAAAGTTGTTAAGGCATGACCAACCATTTGAAAATACCTTCTTTGGACTTGAAGGCAGTCTTCCATACATCGGTCTACTCTATTGGGACTTCGTGGTAGCTAGACTTCAGATCAATCTTACTGAAGTATTTCACCCCCTTGAGTTGGTCAAGGAGATCATTAATTCAGGGAATTGGGTATCGGTTCCTGACTCTAAGGTTATTTAGGGCCTGATAATCAATGCAGAGTCACGAGGTCCCATATTTCTTCTGCACAAGCACGATTGATCTTCCAAAAGGCGATGATCTTGGTTGGATGTGTCTATTTTCTAGCAACTCTCATAAATGGTGCTTGATTTCCTCATTTTGTGACATAGAGTGATGATAGACTGGCCCATTGGGTAGTGATGTGTCGGGGGTCAGGTCGATTGAGTGCTTGACCTAACAGTGGAGAGGTACCCTAGTGGGTGAGGAGAAGATGTTTTTGTATTCTTCCATGACATTATCCACTTGCTTTTGCTGCATGGAGAGACCTATCGTGGAGGCCATCGATGTGGCTGCAACCTTCCGCTCACTTTGAGTGTGAATCACGAAGAAGACAAAATTCCCAGGTTGAGAGATTACCTTCCTGCATTTCTTGGCAAAGATCAAGGAAATGGCAGTAGGTGGGATTACCTCGGGTATCCTGTACAATTTCCTGTCCAAAGTAATAATAACACTATGAGGCCTAGACTTATATACAACATGACGTTTCAATAAATAGGGTTGGCCCAAAAGTACATCACAAAATTCAAGGGGGGTGACATCACACAATACCTCATCTTTCAAGGGCTTGATGTCGTAGGGAAAGCGACACTGTTGGCTGACGCAGAGATCGCTCCCTTGGTGGAGCCATCCAATGGTGTGAAATTGTGGGTGTGGTGTTATTGGCAGAGCCAACCACTTCACGACCTCCACTGAGATGAGGTTCTTCTAGCTATCACTATCAACTATGAAGTGTTGATTGTTAGGAGTGGAGTCAATTGGGAAGTTATTCATTGATGTAGATTGAAGGGGACTAGGCTCAATTGAGTAGGCCAAGTCCATGATTTGGGTCATGTCGTTACACAATTTGCTCTAGTTATTTTATTTTCTTGTTTTTGTTTCTTGGAAAATCACACATTGAGTGTAAAGTCCTGTATGGCCATTCAGTCTCATAGACGGTTTAATAAAATATATCCTTCTATATAATCCACAAAGATAATTTACTTTCCATATTATTAAAAAAATACTACTTTTGTGAAGTTTTTTTTCGAAAAATATGTCTTATATTCACAAATATATATTTAGAAAACAATTTTATGGAGAAGGCAAAGGGGGAGAATGGAGGAGGAGCTATTGGACTATATGGAGAAAGGGGAAGAGGAACTTCTCAAGTCCATTTTTAGGTCTAGAGACAAGCTGATTTAACATTGGAAAGTAACTAGGGAATTCAGTCTAGCAATAATTGAAGAAAGGTGAGGGAAAATCCAAAGTTCCTCCATTAAGCCCTAGGCACTCACAAACCCTATGTGACAAGAGGGACAAATTCAAGGTTTTGTTCCCTTCCCAAACCTTAGGAATCTAGAATATGAAAGTGCTAGAGATTTCAAGAGATGAGGTTGTATATTGGTTAATCCCTCTTGCAGGTACCATGGTACAGGGTCAAGTCCATATTGTCATGCATGGAAATCCTAAGGTCTTGTCTTTAAAGGAATAAAATGAGAGCTTTGAAGGTATCAATACAAGATTATCAACAGTAAATGTCAACGAATATGAGGGTCTTTGGTTGTGGTTTTTTGTCTAGAAACTAAGAGAAACTCTAAGGAAGGGTCTAGATATGGGCTAGGATTCAGAGCCATGAATATGGAAGAATTGTCAAGAGGTATTTTGGAAGCTAGAGATGAACATGTAAGAAGTGACCAGCTAGGGTTCATATTGAAGAAAATGAAAAATAAGTGTGTTCTTGGTAGAAAGGAGAGACTTAAGTTAGTTTTGGGAGAAGACATAGTTGTGGATGAGGTTCTTTCTCCAAGTGTAAAATTTTTTATAGGGAGGTTCATTGGAAATACTATCTCAAAAAATCCATTGTGAAATTGGATGGAGAAGGTATGATTGGGGAAAATTGCATATGTGCTAAAGTTTCATTTCTTTACATGGGGATGTATAGCTTTCAAATTTTGATTATGAGTAGATTCTTGAAAAAATCTATTTGGAAAATGGTATTGGGGGCCATGAATTCTAGATTTAAAGAGGTGGTCACCATCTTTCAATCCCATGAAGGAATTAAAGTCTTCCCAACCTATTTAGGTCAAGTTACCAGGTCCCCCCGTGGAGCTCTAGAACAAAGCAACCTTGGAGGAAATCCAAAATGGGCTAGGGTCATTCATTGATCTAGAAGAGAATAAATTGACCAAAGTAGATAGAAAAGTAGCCAAAATCTTGGTGGAATTATACCTTCATGAAGATCTCCTAGTGGAGATGGAAATTGAGTAGGGTGAAAGGAACTACTAGAAGATACCCCTTTGGTGCCAAAACTATCATGCCCATGGGTATGTTTTCAAAGAGCATCCACATGCAAAGAGAAGGTGGGAATGGAGAAAAGGAGAAAAGTAGTGAGTCCCTCGCATGAAAGTTAATTAAAAAGGCCTCTCAAGTATGTGATATTGTAGTTATTGGCTACAAGGAAAGAAAACTATGTTGAGAAAGTCCAATGATAGGATTGATTAAGGTAGGGGATTTTTCTCAAGAAGAGTTAATGGTAGAAGGTGTGGGGTGAATGCAAGAAGTCTATCTTTCGGAGAGAGGATGTGTTTCAAATATTAATTGGGACGCAATTTAGATAGAGCTCGACAACAATTAGATTGCTTGAGATAAAGGTAGTGTTGGCCCTTAACCAAGTTTTGGGAGATTCTTGGTCATGTCGACCTATTTTGGGACTTCAACAGCCTGTCGAATATGGAGTGCAAGATGAAGCAGAGATCACGGGATCTTGGCCCCTTTTTGGGTTCTTTTTGGGATTTGGGAATATGTAATGGGTACAGGATGTCGGTCCATGGGTTCACCCATGTTTAGGCCTATTTTGTATGTATAAATAGAAGGTTAGGCAATGTAAGAAGTAGTGTGCGAGTTGGATAAGTGCTAAGAGTTGGATCTATGTGATCAAGAATTGTAAGGCTTCGTGCATATTGTGTGAGACTTGCAGAGCTAGGTGCAAGTTATTGTAAGAGACTGAGAAGGGGTTTGTGTTGTAACGCAAGGAAGGAGGATCTAATGAGCTGCGTAGATCTCCTGTCCTATGCGGAGTAGGGTTTTTGTGGCTCTGTGCATGTAGACGACTGATTGAAGCTAATAAAGAAGAAGAGTTGGTGGACGTAGCC
This sequence comes from Picea sitchensis, assembly GCA_010110895.2. Classification (NCBI taxonomy): domain Eukaryota; kingdom Viridiplantae; phylum Streptophyta; class Pinopsida; order Pinales; family Pinaceae; genus Picea; species Picea sitchensis. Next base: position 9,021 of record SNQJ01S0198912.1, read on the forward strand.
CCAGGGTGGGGTAAACCACGTAAATATTGTGTTATTCTGCTCTGTGCAATGTTCTGATGTATTTATGTGTTATTTTCTAAGTGCTTGATATAGATAAGATATATAGATCTATTTATGCTTTGTGCTTATGATGAATCTGGATGTTAGATCCGATATAGGTGAATGTGCTTAGTGCTTAAATCTGCTAGATTTGATCCATTTCTTTATGCTAAGTGCTTAAATACATTAGATCAGGGTGAATGTTGTGATGATTTGTTTTATCTGTGAAGTAGATATTGGGTAAATAATGATGAACTAATGACGCTAAGTGCAATATTAAGTATTATAATCACATATATGTGTCCCAGCTAAGGTTGTAGACACATGATTCCTGCAACCACCTCTGCCTCTACCTTGGGTGAGACTTCATCTGCTTCGCAAGTGTTGTCGAAAGAGCCAATAGTTAGGGTTTTGTTGGTGCATTGTTGTAGCGTTGAACCCTGGGTCTGCCCCTGTGCCAACAAATGGTTCCATTGTCGGGACCTGAAACTGTGATTGCTGGGAACTGAGGAAGAATAAGCTTTGAGCAAGGATCCAACCTGAGTTTGTGAAAGCTCTATGAGTAGATCTGTTGCTCTAGTGCGCAGTACCCTACTTAGTTTGACAAGCTCTGTGCTAAGGAAAATAAATCTGATCTGAGGAAAAGAGGTAAGATCTGAAAGCTTTGTGCTCTGAGAAAGGCAAAAGTGAGACTTTTTTATTAAAAGAGGTAAAATCTGAAAGCTTTGTGCTCTGATAAAGGTAAGAATATTGAAAAGTTCTAGATCTGAAAGCTTTGTGCTCTGTAGAATTAAGATAAGCGGAAATTTTTGTTTCAACAGTATGGATCTAGGTATGTTTGATAGATTATATCCTGGCTTGAAAACTAGGGTATTAATAGATGAAAGAATATTTGATATGAGCAGATATGATGAGAAAAGTGAAAAATATGTTATACCTATGCATAGAAAGGATGTTTGGACTAATAAGTGTTTGCAGGACCCTAGAAAGAAACATTTGCAAGTTAACTACCATGATCCTAGTACGCAGTATAGGAAAGGTTGGGGATCATTTAAAAGAAAGAGAGGATTAACCCTCTGTTATAGTTGCAGAAAACTAGGACATCTTACTAAGGAATGCCCTAGGAGAAGACCTAGTTGTCTTTGTTGCAAAGCTATGGACCATGAAGTATTGGGTTGTCCTAGAATGATTGTTAATATTGAAGAAATGAACATGAGACAAGAAAACCCTAAGGCAGATCCAGAAACTAAGATTATGACAGGATCCCAGAAAGAATCAGAAAAAGTATTGCTATAGATGAAAGAAACCCTGAATGACCACCGACATGTCAGATTATCAAAGATATTCAAAGAAAAAGAATGCCTTGAAGCAAGAATATGGGACTTCGACATTGACTATGTTCTAGATGAGGAAACAAGGTTAATATCATGACAGAGAGAACTTGGGAAGCTATAGGGAGGCCTGCTATGATTCCTTCCTTAGGAGGAATAGGACTATTCAAAGGAAAGCTGATAAACCTATGTGGAAAGCTCACCCGGATACCTATGAATGCCAATGGAACTTCGACAGAGGAAGATTTTGAGATTATTAGATTTATTGAGAACCGTACCCCCATTTACCATGCTACTAGGAAAACCTTGGATTGAAAGAGATCAGGCCAGAAGGCAAGAAGAAGAAGAATTTTTAGAACAACGGAAGCAAGAGTTAAAAGAATTCATGACTAGAAGGATCGCACACTTGATTGAAGAATAGAAGAACAGATCGAAGCTATTTAACACCAGAGACCCGGATGTTGAAGTTGCAAGAACACTGGAAGATGCACAAAAGATTGAAGTACCTATTCCAGATAAAGAAGAAGGATCACCCTCGAATATTAGGAAAGAATCTCAACAACACGAAGTACCTATGCCAAAAGAAGATACGAATCAGAATGGAAAAAGGCCTACCGAGACGAAGCTCACTGGGAAGAGGGATAGAAAGCTAAGTAAGAAGAGAGCTAAGATCGACAAGTTGCAGAAGGTTTGAGAGGAAACTTCGCAGAAGGGAAATTTTCAAAATTGGAGCTTCGTCAGGATATCAGAACAACGACACATGGCACTTCATCATGACGAAGCAATACAGTCGTTGGGAACATTATAACCATTAGACCAACGCTTCGAATAGGTAGAAAGACATTTATGGACATACAACTTGCCATCCGACTGTTGGGACCGCCCCATAACGGACAGAACAGAGTTAATGAAGGCTTCATACCCGTTGTAAGCGACCTATTGCCGAGTTACCTATTTATCTCGTCACGCCATGCACCGAGAACACTTTCGCCAATCGTGAATTTGATCTCGCAGACTTATTGATTTTACACATTGGTCATTGCATTATTGCCCTCTATCCTCTTGCAGTGTCTAAGTTACCCTCCAAACCTGATATTGTTAACCCCGAGTGTGTATGTCGGACGAGTTGAGCGCTGCCGAGAAAATTGTTGAAGAAGTTTTGATCGAACTCATGACTGAGAGAGTCATGTCGATGTCTACATGTGTACAAGCATCGTTGATGAGAGGACCGCCAGCCTCTCTGTCCACTGCTCGCGGAGCCGAACCATCACGACCATCTGATGAAAAGTGAACCAAGCACAGGGATGATCTATCGAATGCCAAATTGATCCTGAGTATATTACCGGCCTATATTCCACCTCTAAGCGGTGCAGTAAATTGAGACAGTGTGCCCAGGGATTTCGAATACACCTTGGTTACGGCGTACCTCCCGAAGGGGATACGCGAAGTTCAAGCAGACCAAGATAAGATTGCAACGTTGAAGTTTAGTGACTTCAACCTTGGAGATCGCAAAGTCTATAGCATGCTCGCCCCACATAAGTACCTGACCAGAACTAAGGGGAAGAATTCAAATATAATCCCCCGGTCATGGACTATGAACCTTGTGCAGTCCACCCTGTTGAACGTCATGAAGATTCTTCACTTCAGACGACACCAGGAGGTGAATGCATGTGCCAAGTTGCTGCTATCTTATTACCATGGAGGCTATTTGTGGCTAAACCATCATATAACAGTTGATCTGATGTTGATCAATCAGATCATGGGCTTGAGTATGCAAGGACCCGACCCATAGGAATTTTACCCAAGAAAAGCCATGGATCGCACTCTAGCACAGAAGATCAAAGACACTTATGGCGATGTCGAGAAGGGCACACGAGGCTACAAGGTAGCTTCTATCCAGAGTTGCATAGTGTGCCTTTCCTGTCAGTTGATTGCAGGGAAGTTAGTGCGAAAGAATCGACCCACCCAAGTCACTGGTTTTGTAGTCGACCTCGCATGGAAGTGCGCAGAAGGCCTTCAGATGAATTGGGTGAAGTACCTGGTGAACCAGTTGGAACTCGACTGTAGAGAATCACAGGATCAAGGACACAAATTTCATTTCAGCTAGCTCTTGATCCTTATATCTTTTATTGCCTGGGAGATGCCGGAAGGTACGACCTTCCTGGACATCAATCCTTTTGAACCACTAGCCGCAAATTTTAGTACACTGTGGTACTTAAGTGACATGAATAAACAGTGGCAGTCAAATGTTGTTTTTCATACCTACTACAACCAACTCAAGATAGCCATACAGTTCGAGACTCGCATGACTCCGAACACTCTACACCGGTTCCATCCATTGATGAAGTTCAGCATGGATCAACATTTTATTTACATCATAGCGCGTGCCGACGAACACAAGCAACAAATTCAATCCCACTACAAGATGACGGAGGATGACTTGGAGGAGATCACAAAGGACTGGTCGGCGAACCTCCTTATTCCAACAGACCCTGTGGAGATATCTGACATCGACAACCCAGAAACAACGTAGAATACACCCAGACCAAGCAGAACAAAGAAGACCAAAGAGGTCCAAGAGATAGACAGCGCATCCATGAAGATTGCTTCCATATCACCAAAGCGAGGAGGTGATGGTGAAGAGTTGAATGACAAAGAATTCGAACAGAAGCAGGGAGATAAGGTTGATCCCCTGAAAAAGAGGAAAGGTTCTCCTCCGAAACCTTCCTCCCGGAAGAAAGCGAAGGCCACCATGACCAAGATGCAGGCTGTTCTCACCTATGATGACTTCGACTTCCTCATAGCATCCCTGAAAGATGCTTTGTTGGAAAGAGAAGAGAAACAAGATACAAAGCAAGAGGAGATGTATGACCGAATTGAGACTGAACTCTGAGGGGTACAACAGGCCCTATAGTCTAGCCGCGCAGTCTCCACTGCACCTAGAGAACCAGAATTGGGAGATGAGACAACTCAACTCCACCACCTAGCCGATACAGTCGAAGCTCGCTTTCGACGAGCACAGGAAGAAATACAACAAGCCACCAAGACTTTGACACAAGTACAAGGATTACTCGTAGAACAATGCAGTGCTGCAGAACAGGAAAATCTTGCTCTCCAAGCGAAGTTTGATGAAGAAAAAGCACAGCTACAACAAGAAAAGGAACAGTTGCTCGCAGAGCAACTCCAAGTAAAGGAAGCGGTTAACATAGCACTTCTCTATGTGACAATCTTAGAAATCAAGGCAGAAGACTGAGTTTCACAGTAGGTGAACCAGCTCGCAAAAGCCATCCAACAGCTACAACAACGCATATCAGATTTGGAGCTACGCACTATACCTGAGACCCCACAAGATGTAAGAGACCAAAGGGAAGCAACCGCCCGGAGCGCAATTGAAAGGCTAAAGGTTCTTACCCTAGAATGCAAGCAACTTACCAATCGTAGTGCCCAAACCTATGAACAACTCATGTAGAACCCAGAATTGAAGGCACTGGAGTCGCAGCTCCAAGAGGTGAAGTATCAAGCCGAAAAGATACAGGCGCAGCTGAAGTCCCTGTCAGTTGTGGAAAGAATGAAGCGCTCCCAAGAACAACGCACTACACAGTAGCAAATCCACACTATCCAGAGCATAGTTATGGAGGTAACTGAGAAACTCCAACCCGTACAAGACAAGGCCTATCAATTGTTTACAAAAGTAGAAGGCCAAGGAGCAGAGCTAGAGCAGGTTGTTGCTACAGTTGAACAACGTCTAGAGGGACTTATCAATGATGTAGCCATCCAAGAGCTCGCTCAACAGGAGGCCATAACACAACAGCAAGTCGAAGCATCTCGAGCCAAGCTCGAGGCATTCGAAGCTGAGCTAGTTAGACCAGAGTGACTCGGGACGAGTCACAGGTGAGTGTTGGGGGCATGTTGGCCCTTGACCAAGTTTTGGGAGATTCTTGGTCATGTTGACCTATTTTGGGACTTCGACAGCCTGTCGAAGATGGAGTGCAAGACAAAGCATAGATCGCAGGATCTCGGCCCCTTTTTGGGTCCTTTTGGGGATTTGGGAATATGTAATGGGTACGGGATGTCGGCCCATGGGTTCACCCTTGTTTAGGCCTATTTTGTATGTATAAATAGAAGACTAGGCAATGTAAGAAGTGGTGTGCAAGTTGGCTAAGTGCTAAGAGTTGGATATATGTGATCAAGAATTGTAAGGCTTCGTGCATACTGTGTGAGCTTTGCAGAGATAGGTGCAAGTTATTGTAAGAGACTGTGAAAGGCTTTGTGTTGTAACACAAGGAAGGAGGATCTAACAAGCTGAGCAGATCTCTTGTCCTATGTGGAGTATGGTTTTTGTGGCTCTGTGCATGTAGACAACTGATTGAAGCTAATAAAGAAGAAGAGTTGGTGGACGTAGCCTTGGGGTGGGGTGAACCACGTAAATACTGTGTTATTCTGCTCTGTGTGATGTTTTGATGTATTTATGTGTTATTTGCTAAGTGCTTGATATAGATACTTGATAGATAGATATGTTTATGCTTTGTGCGTATGATGAATCTGGATGTTAGATCTGATATAGGTGAATGTACTTAGTGCTTAAATCTGCTAGATCTGATCCATTTCTTTATGCTAAGTTCTTAAATACATTAGATCAGGGTGATTGTTGCGATGCTTTATTTTATCTATGAAGTAGATATTGGGTAAATAATCATGAACTAACGGCGCTAAGTGCTCTATTAAGTATTATAATCACATATATGTGTCCCAGCTAAGGTTGCAGACACCTGGGTTATGCAACCACCCCTGCCTCTACCTCGGGTGAGACTTCATTTGCTTCGCAGGTGTTGACGAAAGGGTTGGTAGTTAGGGTTTTGTTGGTGTCTTGTTGTAGCGTCGAACCCTGGGTCTGCCCCTGTGCCAACAGGTAGTATGAACAATTCATTTCCTTCTATGTTATTGTCTAAGAATAATCTAGCCATAAAGGATTCCAAATAAGAGAACCTTATATAATCCACAGTTCATAATAAGATAAAAGAAATGGAAAATTCCCCTATTATTCCCTTAATAATATGAAATACTCTACCAATAGTAGAAGAAATGTCGATTGAAAGGAGTCTAGAGAAAGAAGATTTTAAGCCTCAAGAGTCCAAAGGAATTAACCTAGTTAGTCGTTCTTCTATTCCTTCATCTTTATTGGAAGTATAAAATGTAGGAAGAAAACCTCCAAGACATAAGTTGAGACTGAAGAAATACAACCATCGAAAGGAATAATAAGGCATAGAGGGGGGTTTGGTTTTAGACTCAGGTCGAGTCTCCTCAGTGGGAAATAAATCCTTTATGTTTATAGCAAAAAAGAGAGTAGAAAAGGAAAGTATGGAAGGAAGAAAAATGACCATTAAGGGGGGCCTTAGAGTGGGGAGTGTCTCATTTATTGTTACTCCATAATTATCCTTGAACACAAGATGAGTAGGGGGTTCCCACAAAAAACTAGCCTTCAAAAGATTGTTCTCCATTTTAAGCCATAAGTAATTCTGGTCCAAGAGACAGTGTGTCAGGGCAGAAAAGTTGAAGCTTTGGTATCTTCTTTCCTAAAAGAGTGGAATTTTCTCTCTCTAGACTACAATGGGAAGTCTAGTGACCTATTAACTAGATGAAATAACCCCTAAATATTATACAATATTTGTTTAAATGAAATAATTTAGATTGAATTATGGTTGAAGGAACTAAAGAAATGCCTCTCCATTATCAATATTTATGGTCCATATGAGGACAAAAGAGTCTTCTAGGGTAATCTTTGTACCATGGGTTAATTCAAAGATAATGATGTTATTTTTGGAGCAGATTTAAACATTACCTTCAAAACATAGAAATACGGGGAGAAAATGCTAGACTAGATCCTTTGGCAAAGTACTTGTCACACATGTTTGAAGAATTGGGTCTTTACAATTTTGAGCTCGTTAAGTTGGTTTCCACCTGAAGGAATTTTAGGGGTGGGAATGAAGGGGTGTCTAAAAGAATAGATAGATTTATGGTGGTTGGAAATATAATGGAGGAGGTTTACAGATAAAATCATGGGTCATGGAAGGATCTCTAGTCCATGTCCCTATCCTTCTACAAATTGAGAAAGAGGAAAACAAACCCCCACGGCCTTTCGAGTTCAATCCTAAATGGGTGGAAGGTGAGGATCTCAAAAGTTTGGTGTGTTAGAACTAGATGAAATTTTATTCCACGAGTGGAAACTCAACCATGTTTCAATTTGTAGAAAATATAAAGAAAGTAAAAAAAGTAGCACCAAAATGGGCAAAACAAAAGTCTCAAAACTCTCACAAGGAGTTTAGAAGTTGAAGCTCAAATTAAAAATATGTTTGAAGGGAACAAGGAAGGATTCTTTTTTTAAGAAAAGAAAATAAATTTGAAGGATTTGGTGGAAAATAAAAGAAAGCTATTGGAATGGGAAGAAGCTAAATCGAGGATGAAAAGTAGGGAAATATGGCTAGCAAAGGGGGATGAAGAAAGATGAAAGAACTAAGGTAAAGAGATTATAGGATATAACAAAGGTAGGAGTAGTACATTTTCAAAGGATATTTCAAGAACTAGCTAAGGAAATTATTGAAGACATATTAAAAATGACTTCTTATTTTTCAAGAGTCTTTGAAGATGAGAAAAATGAAGATCTAGAAGGTAAAGTCTCTAAAGAAGAACTAAAAGCAACATTATAATCTTTTAAAAGGGAAAAAAACACAAGTTCTTATGGG
>SNQJ01S0198913.1:0-17129 GCA_010110895.2 Picea sitchensis
TAAGGAACTATTGCCACTAACCACTAATCCACCAATATTACTTTGAACACACTACATTATTACCTAGAAGTGGGTTAAGTATTGACCTAGAAGTGGGTTCCGTGTATTTTGAACTGAAAGTCATGGAGGGGCTAATGGGGCTCTTGGGAATAAAAGAAAGGGTCAGCATGGGCACCAAATGGAAAAAAGAGGTGTTAACGATACCAACCCATGGCAAGTAGGCACAAAATCATTGTTGTAAGCAAGGACTTCATCTCGCCTAATGAGCATCCATTCACTAGGAACAAATCGAATACTCCACTATATTAGGGTTTATGTTTTACATGATGAATTGATGATGAAAGAAAGTGTGTGTGCGAGTCAAATTTGAGTCTAGAAACCCTCCCATGTTGTTAAGGCCCCATTCACAGGTCACTGTTGCCCGTGTCTAGTCCTAGTACAATTTCCTTGTAAAATTTGTATAAGATATTTGGAGAATGATAATTTTGAAGGTGCTAGGCCTATTCCTATACACCACAACCAGATCACCTCTCATTGAAAGTATGTGTATTGATCCCTTTTATTTTTGGGTTGTTAGTTTTTCCAATTGAACGCACCTTTAGCAAGTGCCATGAAAAATCCCTTTATACCTTTTTTCCAAAATACCAAGAATACCTAACCTTATTTGTCTTTGTGTGCAGGTACTAGCTCGGGGCGTAGGAACTTGGAACTAGAACCTGGTTTTCGGGCTAAGTTCTTTAAGTCAAGTCAAATTTAATGAGAAAACATCGTTTTTCATGAGCTTCTCTTGGTTTTGATAATAGTTCATTCTCTACTAAATAGGGGCAACCACGTGAAGGTGGAATCTCTAATTATGCGCCCCCCCTGACATCACTCTCAATTTCCCCATACCCAATATGAAATAATAAAGAACATGTAAAATACTATATTATACAAAACAAAAACATATAAATATCATCATATAACACACATACCTGTATATATCATTCATCTTCTTCTTCATCAAAATCAACATTGTCAATATCATCTTCATCATGAACATTGTTATTTCCCCAATACCCAATCTATCTAGATTCAACAACTATAATTAAAAACGACACTAAGATTACATGAAAGAAAAAAAAAACATAAGAGATCTATAATACAAATGACTCACCACATGTAGGAATATCATTGATCTTCTTCTTCATCCAACTCATCATATTTTGTATCATCATCTGATTTCAGAATCATCGTTGAATGGATTGGCCATATCAACATCATCATCAGTACTGTCATAATTTTCCATAATCTCATCATCAGATATAGCATCATCGAGAACATTATCATCTACATCATATGGTCAATCAACTTCCTCGACTTCGTAATTTGACGATACACAGTCTACCTCCTCATGTTCCTCTGTATCACCTTCTAGTTCTTGAATATCATCTTCTTCCAGTACATTATACTTTACATGCCTTCCTCTTGGATCATATCTAACAACAAACGACCAACCTGGTTTATTGGGAACCTCACAATAGAATACCTTCTCACATTGGCTTGGAAGAACATAACTTTCTAGACCCAGTTCAAATGTCCTTGTATTAACCATGGTAAAACCATTGTCATGTTGAATAACAGTTCTTTCAGTATCACGTTCATTTATCCGTAAACGATACCATTTGACCTCAAACAGAATTATCTTGAAGGATTTGAAGTCACACTCGATTATATCATCCAAATGTCCATAATATCTATTTTCTGTTAGTCTTGGATGTTTGTCACCTCTAGAAGAAACATTAGTGACTTGAAACACTGCAGTTATCCCTAAATCAACGGTTTTCTTCGTGTCATCCACCCTTTTGATGCGAAATTTTCGACCATTATACCACATAGCTTTGTGGTTCTTCAACTACAATATTCCTGACAAGTACAAAATAAATTAATAATTCATAAACGTATTTAAACTTAATAAATAATAAAAAATAATACATTAACATTTTGTATAATAATAGAAAGTGCGGGTAAAATTTTATATGCTTACCTGTTTATCTTTTAAACCATATGCTAAATCAATCTCACTTTGCGTAAGATTGTGATCTTCATTATGATGAGATCTTTTAATTAATGTAGCCACCCCTTCCCATGATAACCTACCATGATGTTGTTCACATTGTTCTATCCATAGCTTCATCCAATCAAGATTGCTAGCAATGTATAAATGTAGTGCATCCCACACTCAACCAGCTGCAATGAAAAAAATATAAATTAGTAAGAATAATGAACAATAATAATTGATGGAGGTATAATATAAATTGAAGAAATACAATATAGATAAAAAATCAAATAATATAATACCTTTCACTTTCCTCATTTTGCGACAGATAGATCTCCGCTTCAGGTCTTTTTGGCGTTATTGGCCTTGATACAATCATATTAATTTTCCTTCCTAAATCGGGAAGATAATAGCTAATATACACTAGCGTTTGATGTACCATATACCCCTCCACAATAGAACCCTCGGGGCGTGCTCTTTGTCTTCGTCCTTCAATGATTTTAAGTGTCTCTCCACCATCCACAGTGACCTTGTGGTAATGCTGTTGGATAGCAGAAGGGGTGAATCGATTAATGTGCACTTGAAACAATAATACTTATTTAAGAAACTCTTTCGGATCACTCAGTGACGTCACAATAATAGAGAGAGTAAAGCAGACCATTCAACATCATTCTATATAGAGATGCAGGGCCGGATATTTCCACGAAACCCACTTAAAGGGTAAAAACCTCTTCTTCTTTATGTATGATAATGTAAATGTACATTTCTTTACATTATCAGCCACATATGAACCACCAACTCATAGTAGGGCTACAACCCTGTTTTGCAGATTTTGCTAGCGAGCACCAACTCCCTGGTTTCCCAAGCACCAACTAGAAGGAAGCGCACCAACTCCCTAGTTTCTGCTTGCCACTAGAAGGAAGCACCAACTCCATATGTTCCGGCGCAAGCGGATGGAAGCGCAAGCTGGTCAACATGCACCAACACATTGTAGCAGGAGGAGACAGAGTTCTCCTTGCACCCACTGCCACCCTATTTTCTGCAGGCGCAGCTGAATTGGGCTAGCTCCCTTTGTTCAAATGCCGCCAGACCTCTAGGAGGACAACAAATCCTCCTAGCACCTCCCTACCACCCACGAAATATAAATCTTTGCTATTATGACTTATTCACGATTGATATAGAGGTTCTTCAATGTCTTAGGTCTCATCCTTTGTCACCTTTACCTTTCTTGTGCTTTCTATGCATTGGTGTCTTATGCACCCTCCTTGTGCCTTCTGTTCTTTTGCCTTTTATTCTCTCTTTCATATGTCCCGCTAGTACCATTTCCCATCACGTACATTTTTAACAGCGCACTCGCCTCCTTCTTCGCAACAATCACCCCAGCAATAACAACACCCATTTCTTTGCTGTTTCAACATTCTTATATCTTCTATGCACTTTTTGCATGCAATCTTCTTCTTGCTCTCGCATCCTCTCCAAATCGGGGTGTTTTCTCCACTTCAATATTCCACAACTATCCCATCTCATGTCTGCCACATTGTCTCTCTACGATTACGCATCTCACTCCTTGTAGATTACTCTGCACGATCATCATGGTAACTCTTCAACTTCTCTAAGCCTTGGTTTCACCCCGCGTAAAGTAATGTTTGGGTTTTATGCCGAAGTTCCTTAGCTTCTCTGGCGGATTTAAGGACTCTTAGTCTTCTCTGTCGCCGCTTGAGCTCATCCTCGGTAGAAATCATTATTTGTTTCCCTAGCGGATGCTATAGTGCAACTTAATGGCCCTCAATCTTATTCAAATTCATACGCACCCATTGAATTGACTTTGTGAATCTTGCGTTTGGCTGCCATTTCAAACTGTATTTCGGGATCCCCATGGTAAATGTTTTGTTACTCTCCATGTCCCAATCCACGAAACTCAAGAATGAATCTTAATCTATATCTCCTTCCTCATCTTCGTAATGTGACCCAATGGATTAATACCACATGTTGAGCTAAAGCGTGTTTTAAGCATTTTAGCATTTCCAACGAATCCTATTGACGCTGGCATTTCGACTCTCTCAAATTCGCGGTTTGAAACTATGAAAAGGGCTTGCAGCTTTAGATTTTCTCTGACTCTTGATCAATGTGACTATGAGAGGTGGCCTGGGCATATCCATATAATGATTTTGCGATTTCTCTTTTCGACACTTTGGAATTATTGTGGTGATGAGTTCTTGATGCTCCAAGTCCCAATATCCGAAGCTCTTAAATGGAGCTTGGTTTACTTGCTCCAGATGTTTGTTTATTATTTGGGCTTCAGCGATTTAGCGTATGCATTGAATTCTGTTGCGAGTTGAAGGGTTAGGAACCCCATTCCAACTGACTTTGCAATTGATGAAATGGCCTGATGCACGACCGTCCGCGTGTCCCTATGGACCCAACGGTCGGATCTGTCATGAATTCAGCCGCTTTATTTGGGCCTTCCTTATTGCACGGTCGGGATTCTGACGTGCCATTTCACCATTACGTGGTGAAGAGTCCCATCACTTTAATCTTCCAACTCCTGGTATCTGAAGCCCCGAAATGTATTTGGATCAATGGTCCACACTCTAGATGATTCGGTCAGTCTCTTAGTGATTTCTTGCCACATCAGCGATTTTGACATTCTTGATGTTAGAGTTCTTGACAACTCCACCTCGGTCGAAGGCACGATGGAGTTAGTGAACTTTTGTCTTTCTCCTTAGCAGCTTAAGAGATTCTTGTCATTTGAGGATCGCCGAGCCTTATCCAACTCCAGTGTCAGACCTCCTCTATGGAGTCTTTGACATTTAGCGATTTCACATTTTGCGACGGGTTTCACGACTTGGGACTCCTATAGTAAGAGTTCTTGACATCTGACTCCTAGGTATCAAGTCGGTTAACCCGAAATACGAAATGGAGCGATCAATGCTGATCTTGCCTTTGGGTGGCTGTTGTTCTTCCCTTGCACCTTTTGTCTCAGTCTTCCTTTGTCTGCACTTTGTCGTTACTACTGCCATCAGCCCAGCCAAACACGTTCTTCTCTTGTAAACGTACCAACCAATCTCCCCTTTGCTTAATTGATACCGACCACAGAGCAGTAGCTCTGTTGTTTGGACCTCCAAACAGCATCGGTCGGACCACTCGTTTCCTTTGACATCAATGTCAAGAAAACACGCTCCCAACAAAACATTGCGGTATGTTTAGGAGGTATCATATATTCCTTAATACAAACTCCTAACATGATGGACTTTCTTGGATGTGAGATGGGATGACACCCGACATGGGAGATATTCAAATGGTGTCTTGGCTGGGGTTTTGGTAAAGATGTTTGCAATTTGTTATGTAGTTGAGAAATGTAGTGGGACAAGTCTGATTGGTGACCTTCTCTCTTGGAAAATGGTATTTTATGGGAATATTCTTGGTATTGGAGTGGAATACATAATTCTTGGACCTGTAATTATGGCACTAGTGTTATCACAATGGATTAGGATCGATGCAATGTATTTTACCTCAATTACATGGTCTGTTTCTAAATTATCCATAATATCTTAGTGCAACAAGTAGCAACAACAATGTACTTTGCCTCTCACATGGTTGATAAAGAAATGGAGACCTTCTTTTTACTAAGCCATTACTACTAATGAGTCACCGGAGGAGATGCTCCTCGAGATTGCTTTTCTCATCAACTGACTTTCCCCAATCTGCAGCCACGGTAGCTGGAGTTAACTAAAAATTGATTTTTGGGATTACCTGATTCATAAGTCATTTGTTTCTTTCAAATGCACGAATGTCCTTTTGACAAGTAGAAAATGGCTGTTTAGGTGCAAAGCGATATCTTCCACCATTCCAACTTGATTATGCATTATGTCTGGATTAGATTTTGTGATGTACAACAAGCTACCCATCATTGATCTATATGAACTTTGATCAACATCGGGTGAGTCATCATCCTTACTTAGTTTGCATCCATTTGTTAACCCTTAGGTTATTTGCTTGAGTTTAGAGTCTTCCATTTGAAATCTTTTCAACATTTCTCTTAGATATTTTTCTTGAAATGAACATCCCACTGAATATAAGGTATTTGAAGATAAAAAATAGTTCTCCTATCATAGATATTTCAAACTTAGACTCCATGGTGAGAAAACCATTGTTATAGCAGTCCTTATTACTGTCGAGAGATGATGTCATCTACATAGACCAATGATGGGCGGATCGGTATCCTTTGTTTTGATAGCATGGTATTATCCATTGTTCCTCTCTTGAACCCTTTGTCTTTGAGATGCTTATCCATTTCTATGATCTGAAAAGGACTGTTTTAACCCATATAAATATTTCTTGAACTTTCATACTAAATTCGGAGTTATGATTGATTCAAAACCTTTTGGTTTTCCCATATAGACTTCTTCACTTAAATCATCCCATTTAGAAAAGCTAACTTGACATCCATTTGATGAACTTTAAACCTTTTATGACAAGCATGGGCAAAGAAACACTATGATAACTTCTAATCTTTCTCTGGTATAGATGTTTCATCAAAATCCGGTCCCTCTATCTGAGCATAGCCATTACAGACTAATCTTGCTTTGTTCCTGACAATTTGTCTCTGCTCATTCAATTTATTCTTAAATATCCATTTGGAGCCGATGACATTTTTACCTTGGGTCTTTGAACCATCTCCATGTATTGTTTTTCTCAATTCGATCAAGTTCATCATTCATTTGCTTTAACCCAATGGTCATCTTGCTGCTTCATTAAAATTCTTGGGTTCCGGCAAGGATATGAAAGCTATATGATATTATTCGGTGTTTTGATTGGCTCACGGTTTGTACACCTTTGTATTTTTTCACCAATTAACTGACTTGCGGGATGATTCTTTTGAGTGATTAAGGAGGAGGAATTTGAAATTAATTCGATGATTTAGGTATGCGAATTATCCATGTCTTCATGTAGATTTGGAGTCTTCTTTTTATGATTCTTGGAACTGTTCATATTCATATTTAGTTGTGTCTTTTGTAGAGACTCATTACTGTACACCTCTCTTCTTAGGGTATTCCCTCATCCCACTTTTGCATCAATCTGATCCAGCCATTTTATACATTACTCTTATTATAGCATCTGTGATCTTTGTTGTTTTGTAGCATGCCCTAAGAAGATGCCTTCATCATCCCACATCATCATATTTTCCAAGGTTCTCATCATTTATCTTTATGTATCATTTACTCCCAAGACTTTGGGGTGCTGGTAGGCGGTTCTCCCATACCACAGTTCATATAGTCTCTTGTCACTTTTGGTGCGGGGTGGGCTTTGTTAAGAACATGAATTTTTTGTGTGTATTTCTTCTACCAGTGGTTTTGACCAATGTTCTTCTCATTTCATCATTGTGCTTACCATTTCTTGCCTTTGTTTTTTGTTTTTTTGCCTCTGCTTCTCCATTTTGTTGTGGGTTCTTGGGATGGTGTATTCTCTTAATCCCATGCTTATCACAGATTAGCAAGTCCATGACATAAAATCTTCTCCTCGGTCTGATCTTACTACCTTTAATCTCTTGCCTATTTGGGTCTCGATTTAAAGCCTTAGATATTTTAAACTTCTCAAAGCTTCATCTTTTTCCTTGAAAGGAATAGGTAAGAGATGCAGATCCTTGATAATCAGCTGTGAAGTAGTTTTCTTTCCCAGTTCCTTCCTGTCTTGATGGATTACATAAAATCCATATGAAGACCAGTTGGGTGGTTTCTGTTGAGAGTGAAATCTCTTGGACTTAAGCTGCGTGTCACGGTTTAGCTTTCCTACTTGGTAGGGTTTACATATTGAATCTGGGGCTTTGATATTTTTGGAAGATCTTTTTCTGCCTCAAGTTTTTTGAGTTTAATTAAGTGGTCAAAGTTTATATGTCCAAGTCTCTATGCCATAACCATCTTTCATCATGTTTTCTTAGATTGGCCTCTTCTCTATTTTCTTTCATTTTATGCCATTGTGTCCTTATGCCTTTGGCCACCACTTTGTCACGAGTTCTGATTTTATATTGCAGGTCGGACATTGAAAACCCACTTCACTTCCTCTGTCACGCACATTTGACTGATCAGTTATATTCATCCAATCTACAAGTGAACATCTTGGAGGCACTTTCCTTTTCCATTACTTGACTCTGTCCCTTTTACCTTTATTTTACCTGGAGCATCATTTCCAAAGGTTCACGGTTTCACAGTTTCCTTTCATAGAGATGTCGGCCTTTGTCTCTCGTCGTATTTTTGGATCATCCACTGTGTCTATACCAAGGGTTCATTTTTCTTTGAGCGGATAATACTAATCCACATTTGTTACTTTCTTTCTTCTTCCACACCTTGACATTTTGTTGAGTCAAATTTGGTTCATAGTTCAGCAATCGATAGGTCCAGCAGTTTATGTCCATAGTTACTTAATGAGATGTAGCATTCAATCTCATTGTTCAATACATCAAAATTATTGTTGCAGAACGTACTTATTTGGTATTTGATTATTTCTTGACCTCCTTAGTTGCATGTCTCTAAACTTAATTTGGCAATTTGGAATCTGTGAAGGATTATTACCTAGCTTTATCATTGTTGTTGTGGGATTTGAGCTGACAACACTAATCCACACTTGTCACTTTCTTTCTTCTTCCACACCTTGACATTTTCAGCAGGGGAATTCAAATTTGGTTCATAGTTCCTTAATAGACAGTCAACAGATTTATGTCCATAGTTATGACAGATGTAGCATTCAATCTCATTGTTCAATACATCAAAATTATTGTTGCAACGTTGTCTACTTATTGACTGTTGATTATTTCTTGACCTCCTTAGTTGCATGTCTCTAAACTTAATTTGGCAATTTGGAATCTATGAAGGTTTGTTACTTGGCTGTATCATTATTTGTTATGGAAAGTATTTATTCCTTTGAAACCTTAATTTCTCATGTCCAAGTCTTAAGGAACAATTTACAACTTTGTGACCAAAGTTAGAACAGTAGAAACAATAGCCATAGAAAAATTCTTTGTACCTGGAAAATGGTTGTCTTCTTTGAGAAAATCATTTTCTTCCATGTTGATGATGTCTTTCAGTAGGGAGCACACTATTTCTTTGTTCTACATATTCAGTCTTGGCACCTTTTTATTTACTCGTCCTGGGCAGCTGGTTGTTTTCCTTTGTTTCTGCAGGTTTTTTGTTGTCATTGGTGGTAGATTTGACAAACTTGATGGGTTCTTCGTTTCTTGGCTTACCACTACTTGATCCCTCTTCATAACCCAAACCAATTTTTAGCGTTGGATTCCTTTTCTGATTCAGAATGGTGGCTAATCCTTCTGAGGCTTTGATACTTGACAGATTCTGATTATACAAGGCTTGAAACTTTTCCATCTCTTTCCTAGTTTTCACTACTTCTTGTTCTAAGGCTTCACATCTTGCCTTATTTTCTGATAACTGTCATTTCAAAATGTCTTTGATTTTCTTTGCTTCTTCTAATTCCACTTTTAGTAGGACAAGGTCTTTATCAGGTTCTTTACTTTCTTTCTCGAACTGTATCAACAATTGTCTTTGCTTTTTGTTCTTAATTCTTAGTCTGTCAATCTCTTCCAGTGCACTGATCAGTTCTCCTTCCATGTCAACCACAACTTCTTCTTCACTAGCATCACTTCCTATGCTTTCATTATCATAATCCTCTTTGTCCATAAGTATGAAGTCATTTAGTTTATCTTCAATAGAGGATTCATTGTCTTCATCATCTGAAGGATCATCATCATTGTTTACGCAAATACTTTTCTTCTTAAAGTTATTCTCTTTAAAGAAATTTCTGTGTTTGTGCTTCTCCTCATCATCACATGTCTGATCCTTTCTTTTGTGGGGAAATTTATTTGCAAAATGACTTATCCTACCACAGTTGAAACATTTGAAAGGCAGTTTACCTTTGTATTTTTCTGATCCCTTCTTCAGTCTCTTCACAAATTTTGCTTCAATTTCATCCGACTCAGAATCCTCATTCTTGTCTGCCTTAAATAATGCTTCTCTGGAGGTGGGTTTATCTTTAACTATTCTCATTTCACATGCAGTCAATGTTCCTAGAAGTTGAACAAAATCCAAGGTTTTTAGATCATGAAGTTCTTCTATAGCAGAGACCTTCAGATTGAACCTATCTAGGAGAGATCTCAATATTTTCTGAACTAAATAAGGTTCCTCAATTTTTTCACCAAGTGATTTCATTGCATTTACCATTTCTTCTACTCTCATAAAGTATTTTCCAACAGTTTCATCTTCTTTCATCTTCAACTGTTCAAACTGTATTATGTAGGTTTGAAGCTTGGCATCCTTTACCTTCTCATTACCTTCATAACTGCTAACGAGTTTGTCCCACATTTCTTTGGCAGTTCCTAGGTGCATAACTTTACGAATTCTGATTCTGCAAGCCCACTCAAGATAACATTCATAGCCTTAGCATTGAAGCTAAATTCTAGCTTGTCATCCTTATTAGCTACTACAACTGGCTTTACATAACCAATATCTACCACATCCGATACATCTACAACTAAAGCCATTATGTAGGTTCTCATTCTAACTTTCCAGAAGGCAAAGTTTGTTCCATTGAAAAGAAGGGCCTTATTGGTTAAATTTCCTTCATGGCTTGACATGTTTAAGCTCTAGGATCTACCCTTAGATAAAAAGGGGTCGGCTCTGATACCAATTGTTGGACAACTGAGAGGGGGGGGGGTGAATCAGTTGTAACCTTTCTTAAACAATAATACTTATTTTAAACTCTTTCCAGATCACTCAATGAAAATCACAATAATGCAAGGAAGTAAGAAATAGACCATTCAACATCATTCACACATATGAGATGTTGGATTACTAAGTGGGGGGGGTAAATCAGTAATAGCATAATTATAATCCTTTTTCTTCAAATGTTATATCAATGTAGAATTATTATCCAATAATGAAGAGTAAGAAATAAACAATCACACACATACACAATACACCAGTGTTTTACGTGGAAACCCAAATCGGGAGAAAACCACGTAATGCTTTTTCAAATATGTCTTGAAGAATTACATTCATTGGAAGCACCAACTTCCTTTGTTTTCCAGCTACAACTGGAAGGAGGCTCCAACCCCCTAGTTTCTCAGGATACAACCTGAGGGAAGATCCAACTCCCGAATTCTTTGGCTACAACCAGAAGGAGGCTACAAACCCCAATGTTATCCGGATACAACTGGAAGGTGGCTACAACCACCTGTCCTTGCCCCGTCCTGCCACCCTGACGAAGTAGAAGTAGAATGATGGAACCAACTGTCACATATCAACGTGAGATATGCAGCTGTACAGCGTACCAATAAATTTGAACCATGCATCAATAATGCATCAACATGTACCTCAACCTATAATCAACGTACCATAAACAAGTGCATCAACCATGTACCAACACGTAATCAGCACGTACCATAAACAGAGTGCATCAACCATGCACCAACTTTTAATCAACATGTACCATAAAAAGATGCATCCAACCATGTACCAAGTATGTACCAATCATGTAGTAATCCCTGACTACTCATCAACTATGACTCATCAATATGGCTAACATCATCAGCATATACACCTCATGTATGTGCCAACTCATCAGCTATACACCTCATGTGTAATGTTACCAGCTCATCAACTTCTTGTCTCAACCATGTACTCAACGTATTTACCTCAACCAAAGCCCTCATCAATTTCGTCATCCAAAATTGATTTTAGCTCTACGTAATGGGCAGTGTAAATAATGATCACATTCTGCGCAAACCTTCCTTAACTCTGAAAACAAGAGACTAGCATTTTATCAAACTTTTATTTAGTATCACAATTCTGCCTAGTTGGATTAGTCGAAGCCTTTACTAACTTGGAAGTAATCATAGCTTTGAACTTTATGTGTATATAAAGATCTAAAACTGATATACAATGTTCTTTAGTGTTGTTTATCTGATTCCTCCAAGTTCCACTGCTTGGAACCTCTCGAGAAAAAGAGTTATAGAAAAATGGCATACCTTCTTGAACTCTGGCTTATTCTAGAGAGTGATGACCTTGTAGAGCGTGCCATGTACAAAATGTTTGATGAATTGATGCGGAAACTATTGAAAAGAAAACATACTACGGTACGTACCCTAGCAGAAAACATTTTGTCTCTTGAATTTGGACACATGAAGTTGATGTTTATAGAAACTTTGATTTTGAATAGCTTAGTTAATACAAACCACAACCATGGAGTGTAAATCTCAAAATAAAATGAACTACAAGATGAATTGTTTACCGGATAGTTAGGACCTGTTTCCTTGCATAGAAATTTCAGTGCGAGATCATTATATAAAAAATTATAACCAAAAGTAATTTGAGATATGACACGTAAATAACACTTTGTAGAAAGCACCATCAAAATGATTTATCCTTCCTTTCATTTCAACCTTGCTTTCTTCACCTTCACTCAGAATTCGGTTTAGATATCCTTGGTTACCTCCGGTTACATCATAGATATTCAATATTCTCAAGTGTGTTTGGAATGAGAGAGACACTTACCTCTTATTTATACTCTCCAAGTAGCTTCCATAAAACATCTTCTAGGTCTTATTTTCCTTATTTAGGGTTGGGTCACTTCTAATTCTCCATTAAATTTATTATTGAAATAATTTATTTTGTATTCACTTTAAATTATAATACATCATCACTTCACTTTGTTATTTACTGTCTAAAAATCTCTTAAACCACTAAATGACTACTTTGACCTTTTGGAGACTACAGATTGATATGGTCCTCCAACCCAGTAAGGCCATAGCTCTCAAAGCGTGAGGAGTTATGTGATGTTATATACCACCAGAAATGGCATGAAATGTGTTATCCATATA
This sequence comes from Picea sitchensis, assembly GCA_010110895.2. Lineage (NCBI taxonomy): Eukaryota > Viridiplantae > Streptophyta > Pinopsida > Pinales > Pinaceae > Picea > Picea sitchensis. The sequence goes on from SNQJ01S0198913.1 coordinate 12,924, forward strand.
GAATAGTATATCCTACAAATATAATGTTAACTCGCTTTGTGCAATCAAACAAACTTGGGTCCATTACCCAAACACGGGGTCTCCAACTTCTCATAGAAATAACTCTCTAACCGTGAGAAAATATGTGACATTCCACATACAAAAAAAAATGGAATGAAAAAAAAAATATCCATCTAGGATATTTTTCCTTGACAAATTCACTGCTGTTTCATTGTTATTCCACCGAATGGCATGGGTTCTCTTACTCCCTGGGTTCTTCCCGTGAGGAACTCCATAAGGGGACCCTTTGGAGTTCATCATATTACTTCTTATCAGCCATGACAAAATAATGAGTCATGTTGCATCAAACAATATTGGGTCATTACCCAAACCTTTGTGCCTACGAGGCTTTCTTCAGGGTTGACATCAATGACAACCAATCTTAATCAACAATCTCCCCTTTGGCATTGATAGCAACCTTTCGATGCAATCACGAAATCATATCATCATGCTTCCCCTAGAACCATGCCTTTGTCGCTGCATCTGATAAATCCGATCCCCCTGGAATACATGGCTACGTCTCTACATCGATAAATCTACTCCTCCACGGAACCATGCCTCACGTCTCGCATCCCGATGAAACCTCTCCCCTTGTCATCAATGGCAAAGGGGGAGATATTTATCATTTGTAGAGGACAGAGGCATGGTTTATCCTCTTATGGTGCTTCCTCGTGTACATCAGACACATATAAGATAAAGAATTAAAAAGCGTTCATTTTGGGTAGAAATAACTCTCCAAGTCTTTGGTATATTCAAAGGCTTCCATGGAAGTGGTTTGTAAAGATGTCGCCACTTGTTCTTTATTTTATACTCAAATCGATGGCACCTGCGCATAGCCTATTCACAGCAGAAATTACTTGATTGGAATGCTTAGGTCTTGAAGTGCCATCACCGGGTTTTTGAGATATTGATGGAACTTGTATTATCACAATATATTATGGAATGATAGGCTCATCATACTCAACGTATATATATGTCAAAGTTTGTTCATCCAAAAAACCTGTGGCCTGGCATGTTCGCTACAATATACTCTACCACCGGTTGTGAATGGGAATCTCCAGATGATTGTTTCTTGCTTGGCCATTTTAAACGCTCTTTCTCGTAGAACCTTTGCTCAGCGGTGCTTCATTGGTCATCAATACAACACCTTTAATGCACCACGCATCTATGTGACAATATAAGTGATAGATCTTTTCCTTTTGGATACCATAATCCAAGCCTCTTATGTTCCTTTGAGATATCGAGAAGATCCTCTTTCTTGCTAATACATGTGATTCCTTTGGTGCTGCTTGAAATCGAAATACCTTTCAGCTGCTGCATTACATACGGTTTGAATCGTCGCATATAGTAGGCTACCGATCATTGACCTATATTGCCTGCGATCGGCGGAGCTTTGAATCATCATCATCTTTGCTCAACACAAGCGGTTTGCATGGGAGTGATATAAGCGGTTTGCAATCTTCCATTTCAGACCTCTTTTAGCATTTCTCGATATACTTGGTTTGAAATAAAAATTCCTTAGTTGATTTGATGTGTTTGAAGTCCCATAAAGAAAGATAGTTCTCAAGTAACGACATTTCAAATTCGATACGCATGTCTTTTGATTTAGAAGCAGCATTAATCATCACTACCAAGAAATAATATCATCAACAAGCTTCATTGCAGTGTAAAATATTATCTTGACTTACCTTGATGTAGAGGCTGTTGTTTTCACTTCCTCTTCTGAACCATGCTGCCGGATACTTATCGATCCTGAATTACCGGCATGCTCTGGATCCTATTTTTAGACCATTACAAGGCCTTCTTTAATTTACGCCAGTGCGTTCTCGACCGTGAAATCCTTTTGGTTGTTCAATGTGACTATTCTTCAAGTTCCATTCAGGAAAAAGATGATTTAACGTTCCTTCGGTATACTTTAACATTTTGGGCATGCGCCAGCTACAAAGTAAGCCGGTTGCTTCCATTACGGCTTGGCCCCGGTCAAATGTCTCTTCAAAGTCGATTCCTTCTGTCATTGCATATCCTTTACATAACCAATCTAGCTTTGTTCCTTGTAACCTTTCCATCTTCATTGATTTGTTCCTAAAAACCCATTTTGTGCAGATCAAATTCTTCTTTGGTCTTGAGACCAATTCCCAAGTGTCATTTTTCTCTATTTGATCAATTCTTCATCCATGGCTTATTCCAAAAGAAATTCATATCCTTCTTTGGCTTCTTCAAAACAATTTAGTTCATTTGTAGATAAAGAGTCTTTGGAGTGTGTTTGTTCCTGATGAATATTTTTCTTCTAATGATCTCAACTCACCGCATCTTTGTTTCCAAGCCAGTAGTCGGGATGATTCTTACGGACTCTTGCTAGGTGTCTTTGGAGATACTTGTTGAACTTGTCTTCTTATTAAACAGTTCTCTTCATCTTCATCTTCCTCTTCTTCTTCTTTTTCGTCTTCTTCTTCAAAAAAGTTGTTTCATTGATTTGTTTCTTCTTTGATTAAGTGCTGTTTCATCAATTGTTATGGTGATGCTTTCCACAACTTTGTTTTAATCTTAGATTGTAACACTTTTATGCTTTCTCGTGCGGAATTATGGTATTCCTTTGTCCCACCACGAGTCGACTTTCCCATTACGCCATCTTCTCTTTTGATGTAGCATTTGCTTCAAAACTCTGAAGTGCTTCACATTTCTTGGTCTTCCTTTCATAGCTGTGAATTTTTTATTATTGTTGTTGTTTTAAGGCATTTTCACGTTTTTGATGTGACTGGTGTATGCACTACGTGTCCAAAAATGTCACGTCGAGATCCATTATCATTGTTCAAGCCATTTCTTATACTATCACATTCTTTCTTTCAACAACTCCATTATGTTGAGATTTGTCCCTGGCGATGAAGAATTGCCTTTTATTCCATGATTGCTGTGATAGTCATAAATTCCTTCAGTGAATTCTCCCTCCATTATCCGATGTAGTAAATTTTGATTCTTGAATCCATCTCATTTTCAACCATTTCCTTGTAGATCTTGAAATTTTCAAAGCTTCTGATTTGTTCTTGAGAAGAAACTGCAGTCATTCTTGTATAATCATCAACTAACTGCAGTCATTCTTGTATAATCATCAACTAATAACATAAAGTATCTCTCACCTTTTAAGCCTTTTGTTGTAGTTGGTCCAACTAGATCAGTATGCACAATTTCCAGTGGTTTTTTTGTTGAATATTCCTTTGATTTGAACCTATTCTTTGTTCGCTTTCCTTGTTGGCAATGCTTGCACAAAGTGTTGGTTGGTTTCGTGATCTGGGGCATTTCTCTGACTGCTTCTCTTTTGTTGACTTTGACAAGTTTATCAAAATGCATGTGACCCATTCTTCTGTGCCATAGTCAACTTCCATCTTCCTTTCCTAGACAACACTTTTCATTTCCAATTTCGCTTAACACATATATGTTGCTTGAAGTTCTTGCAGTTGTAGCGACCAATTTCCCTGAACCTTATTTTCTTATCTCACACTTTTTTGAATCGAACGTAACTTTATGAACTTGGTCACACATTTGACTCACACTTAAAATATTATGTTTCATATCTTCTACTAGTAGAACATTTTCTACCTTTTAATTCTTGTTCCCAATTCATATTGTGCCTTTTCCAATGATTTTGGATGAATCATCATTTCCAAAGGAGACCGATCCATCTCTTTCCTTTCGTAATGTAAGAAACTTGTCTCTATCACCTGCCATGTGTTTTGAACATCCACTGTCAACATACCAACCATGTTTCTTCTGTTTAGATTGTAGAATGACTGTGCATTGTTCATTGCTATACTGATATTGCTTTCTTATCCATGTCATTTTTTGAGGTTCTTGTTTGTGACTCTGTTGAGGTTCTTTAGGAGGGACTGCCATTCTACAATTTTTGGCCATGTGTCCAAAATTGTTAAATTTGTAACATTCCACTTCAGTGCTCAAAGATTCAAACCTATTGTAACTTCTTCTGTATGTTTCACTAGGTCTTATTGAATAACCCCTTTGTGTATGGCTCTCAAAGTAGTTATTGTTCCTGTTGTTAGCTCTTCAATTTACAACTTTATGTCCAAAATTATTACATGCATAGCATAAACCAAAAAATATAGTTTGATACCTGGTAGTTGAAGATCTTATGAAAGGAGGTGCTCTTATGAATCC